>PVKP010006532.1:0-82439 GCA_004027715.1 Plecturocebus donacophilus
TTTATGTATCTCTACCAATGGTGATAAGCTCTGTGGAGTCAGGGAATGTGTTATACTCTGTGGATCCTCCAACATTGAACACCCTATGAGAACCAAACAAGAGCTCAATGAACATTTGTTGAATTAATGTTTGATGGTGACAAAAATAGCTACATATTTTTCTATCTGTGTTAGCAAGCAGTGCCACTCAGTATCATTTCCCCCATTCTAAATGATCCATTCTGCCACCCGAGCAGAAACACAATGAGCTGATGCAGATGAATTTAAGAAGCCTTTGAGGACCTCTCTGCCATGAAATGTTGCCTGATAGAACTCAATGCTGCGTGCTGTCAGATATGAATTATTCATTGACACTTCACTCCTACATCATTATACCTTTCATTCTGCTGTGTCTGCACAGATAGGATTGATTCACACATCAGACCCAGTAACATTTATAATCAGAAAACTAGAAACATTTTCATAGAGAAGAAAACATGTAAGAATACACTTAGGATAATCACACTAGTAACTTGTTCTCCAGCTTCCAACTAAGCAAGAGCTGTGCTGGAGGAAAAAAAATGTGTTGCTTTTTGTCAAAATAGTTATTGTTTAAGCAGTAATTCTCAAATAGAAACACCTACTTTCACACAAGGCTTAGGAAATATGAATCATTTTGTGAAATCTGACACCATATGTTCTAAAATAGGGTATTTTGCTGGCAATTATTGCAAAGCACTGGCTTGGAAAATCTACACATAGAATCATTCCAACCATGGAAATGTATGAATCAAGAACTCTGTTCTGAATTAATTATCATTGTGTGTTGTTTATATGTGTGTGGGAGTCTGTATCTGTGTGTATGTGTTTTGTTTAGTTTTGTTCATGGAAAATAAACTCATGACTAAAGCATTAGGTACATACCACCCCCCTACACACACACACACACACACACACACACACACACACATTCTTATACTAAACAAAGGAGAAGAAATAAAATCAGAACCAATCCTGGATTTAAAGAAAATGTGATAGACCCATTCTACCTCTTTCTTTAATTTCCTTTCTGTTTATTCAAATAACTGATTATTGAGGAACTGCTTTGTGCCGTAAAGATTGTGAGGTACTGGAAGTGGAGTGATGAGCAGGATAGGTACAGTGCTTGTCCCATGCAGCTCAGAGACTTGTGACTACAGCCTGTATTTAACCTAGTATATCTCCTTAAAGTTTATTTTCATTGTGTTCTAGGAAGTGTTACGGTCTTTCACATAATACGTGTCAGGTAAACATACATTTAATGAATGAAATAAAAATTCATAAAATTACTGCTATAGAGATAATTTCAGTTCATAAATTTCAGATTTACAAAGTATTTACGAGTATTTGTAAAGTATTTACAAGTATTTACAAGTTTGTAAATACTGATCAGAACATGATTATTTCTGCTACTGGCTGATGTGTCTGATGAACATAGAGATTCCAGTAAAGATGAAAATATAAGAATTCAAGGTGATAGAATAGTGCAACAGTTGTAAAAATATGTTAATGATATTCATTTGAAGCTAAATCACAAAAAAGTTCATGATAATCATTTAGTTGGAAGGGGATATTTTAAAACACAAGAAGAAAAGCAACCTTCCACTACGTCTATATGGACATTTAAGAAATGCTTACATTGAAAGTCTCCTCATTTATGGTGTGTACTGTTACATTCTATTACTACCATTTATTACAAAAGATAAAAATATTGGATACTGAAGCAGTTTCAGTAGATTTTACTGAAACACATGGTATTAGTTAGAGATAAATGTTTCGTGCCCAACCTAAACAAATAAGGAGTAAGAAAAGCAGAAATGTTTGAGCAACCCACTTGGTACTGTCTGGTTGGTCTCCTCTTTGCTTCTGCAGCTTTGACTCCCACCAGTTCCACCTGTCAGTCCCACTGGCTTCTTTCACTCCTTCAAATGCTCTCTGCCCTCACTCATAAAGAACTTTTGAAAATGCCATGTCTTCCGGTAGAAATATTCTATATACCTTCTGTATTAGTCCATTCTCACATTGCTGTAAAGAACTACCTGAGACTGGGTAATTTATAAAGAAAAAAGGTTTAATTGATTCATGGTTCAACATAAAGCATGGCTGGGGAAGCCTCAGGAAACTTTCAATCATGGCAGAAAGCAAAGGGGAAGCAGAATCATCTTACCTGGCCAGACAAGAAGGAAGAAAGTGAATGGGGAGGTGCTACACACTTTTAAACCACCAGAGCTCATGAGAACTTACTATTATGGGAACATCAAGGGTTTGGAAGTCAGCCCCCATTATCAAAACACCACCCACCCAGGCCCCTCCTTCAATATTGGGGATTATGATTCAACATGAGATTTAGGAAGGGACACAGATACAAACATATCATTGTGCCCCAGCCCCTCCAACATCTCATGTCCTTCTCACGTTGCAAAATACATCATTACACTCCAACAGTTCCCCAAAGTCTTAACTCATTTCAGCATTATCTCAAAAGTCTACAGTCCAAAATCTCATTTGAGACAAGGTAAGTCCCTTCCATCTATGAGCCTGTAAAGTGAAAAGCAAGTTAGTTACTTCCAAAATACAATGGGGTACAGATATTGGGTATACACACATTCCAAATAGAAGAAATCAGCCAAAACAAAGGGCCTACAGACCTTATGCAAGTCTAAATCCAGCAGAGTAGTTGTTAAATCTTAAAGTTCCAAAATAATCTCCTTTGACCTCATGTCTCACATCTAGGCCACAGTGATGTATGAGGTTGGCTCCTAAGGCCTTGGATATCTCCACCCCGTGACTCCACGGGGTACAGTGTCTCTCAGCTGATTTCATGGACTGGTATTAAGTGCCTGTGGCTTTTCCAGTGAATGATGCAAGCTGTCAGTGGATCTACCATTTTGAGGTCTGGAGGACAGTGGCCTCTTCTCATAGATCCACTATGTAGTGCACAAGTCAGGACTCTGTGTAGGGGCTTCAATCCCACCTTTTTCCCCCACATTGCCCTATTAGAGGTTCTCCATGAGGGCTCCATTGCTGCAGCAGACTTCTGCCTAGACATCCAGGCATTTCCATATATCCTCTGAAATCTAGGCAGAGGCTCTCAAGCCTCAGCTCTTGCCCTCTGCACACCCTCAGGCTTAACACCACGTGAAAGCCATCAAGTCTTATGGCTTGTATCCTCTGGAGCAGCGGCCTGAGATGTATCTGGGCCTTTTTAGCTGGAGCTGCTGGGATGCAGGGAACAGTGTCTGAAGTTGCACAAGACAGCAGAGCCCTGAGCCGGGCCTGCAAAATCATTCTTCTTTCCTAGCCCTCTGGGCCTGTGACAGGAGGTCCTTCAAGGCAGTTTTCCCATTGCCTTGGCCATTAACATTTGACTTCTTTTTACTTATTCAAATTTCTGCAACTCATGTGAATTCCTGCCCAGAAAATGAGTTTTTCATTTTTATCACATGACTGGGCTACAGATTTTCCACTTTTACACTCTGCATCCCTTTTAAATATAAGTTCCAGTTTCAGATCACTTATTTGCTCACAAAGACAAGCATAGGTTGCTAAAAGCAGCCATGCCACTTCTTGAACATTTTACTGCTTAGAAATTTCTTCTGCCAGATACCCTAAATCATCACTCTCTGGTTCAAAGTTCCATAGATCTCTAGGGCAAGGGCACAATACCTCTAACCACTTTGCTAATGCATAAGAAAAGTGGCCTTCGCTTTACTTCCCAATAAGTTCCTCATCTCTGTCTAAGACCTCCTCAGCATAGTCTTCATTGATGATATTACTATCAGCATTTTGGTCACAGTAATTCAACAAATCTCTAGGAAGTTCCAAACTTTCCCTCATATTCCTGTCTTCTCCTGAGCCCTCCACACTCTTCCAACCTCTGCCCATTACCCAGTTCCAAAGTTACCTCCACATTTTCAGGTATCTTTCTAAGAATGCCCCAATCCCAGTACCAATTTTCTGTATTAGTCAGTTATCCCATTCCTATAAAGAACTACCTGAGACTGGGTAACTTATAAAGAAAAGAGGTTTAACTGACTCACAGTTTTGCATGCTGTAAAATAAACATAGCTAGAGAGGCCTCAGGAACCTTACAATTGTGGTAGAAGGTGAAGGTGAAGCAGCTCATCTTACATGGCTGGAGAAGGAGAAAAAGAGAGATGGGGGTAGGTGCTACACATTTATAAACAACCAGATCTCATGAAAACTCACTATCATCAGAACAGCAAGGGGAAGTCTACACACATGATACAATCACCTCCCACCAGGCCCTTCCTTCAACATGAGATTTGAGTGGGAACACAAATTGAAACCATATCACCCCCCACCAGACACACACCACACACACTCTTTCAACTGGGTGGCTCCCAGGCATCCTTCAGATTTCACAGCACCCACCACTCCCCTTGGAAACCGTTTCTTAATTGCCATGATTATGGAGAATCTACATGCTTTCACATCACCATGAACTTCTCCATGGCATTTTAATATACATAATACAACTTCATGTATAAAATTAATCTCATGTAAAGTGCTTTATATAATTTTAAACACATATATAAGTCTTTTCCATTGCACAGGATTTACTGCAAACCTTTCACATAGTAGATTCTTAATGTAGGTTTATTGAAGAAACAGTGAGTGAATTGAAAGGGAGAAACACTAGGAAAATCAGATAGTATTAACCTAAATTTTGAGAACCAAGTATTTTTGCAGTTTTAATATTTTTTTAGAACAATGATTTGATCATTTTTACTACCCTGGGTTGCAAATATATTAATTTATCCAAAACCTGAATTAGGAAGTTGGAAGGGAATTTATTTTTTGAAAACTATTAAACAGGAGTGGCAATATTCTTTCATATATATATATATATATAAATATTATATATATACATATATATTACATATCTATGATATATGTAAAGTTATGATTATTGAGATAATAGAAGAGGTTATTCTTATGCACTATAACCCATTACCACTACTACCCATCAATGAAAATATGTTAGAGAAACTGTGATGGATCTGCTGGCTTCATCCCCACTTTGTTCTTCACTCTTTGGTCATTCTCGTGTTTACTTGGCCTTCACTTCCTACTTGGCTAAGAGTGGCAAAGAGTATGGGCCTGGGATTCTGGCAGAGCTGGGTTCAAATTATGGCTCTATCAACATACTCTACCCCCAAACTTCTTTACCTCTTAGCTCTCTAATATATAAAATAGGAATAAAAATTATATATCATGGTTCTTGTAAATATTTAATGAGTTAACATATGTAAATTGATTAGCGCATTTCTAGCATTAGTATTAATATTATTAATATTAATTAATATTTATCCAATACTTGATTATTGAATTAATAATTAATATTAATCCAATAAATAGTACTGGAGGGTTTTTTAGGTATCATTATTATTCTCACCCCTGTCTTAATTTCTCTTTCTCTAGTCTTTAGCGTAGGTTTGGGTCTTCTAATTTTCACATTCAGTCTTCCTGTGGGCATAGGATTTCTACTATGCTCTTTCTGATCACAAGTGCTCCAGGAAGCAAACCACTCATGCTAGTGTCCTCTGTTTAGGCTTCTTTTGGACTGCACTTACCTCAATATCATTTTTCTTTCTTGATTTGATTCACTTGAAACTCACTCTACAGTGTTTGTATTTTGTGTACTTTCGTAAGCCTCCTATAAACCTTTCTGAAATTTCATGAGGATTAACCCATGCTACTAGCCTGCAGCACCCAGCAGCATCCCCTGGCATTAATCTGCTCACTTAGACCTCTTGTTGGCGGCTGGATTCTCCACCTGGGGCAGGTCAGAAAAGTGGGAAATCGCAGGAGGGTTTTGGGAGGGGTGGCCCCAGGAGCACTGGCTCTGGGTTAAAATCATAATATAACAGGTCTTATTTCTATATCTCTAGCCTTTTCTCTTTGTTTCTCCCATACTTTTATATTGCTCTGAGACTGTTCATTCAGTGCACTCATCAAGACCTTGCGGAGAACACAATTGTTTCAAGAGTTTGCTAAAGCCTCTGAATCCCATAATCCCATAATGCACATCTCCAAACAATTGTTCATTTGATGAGGACATTTTAGGGTATTAAACCAGCCAGTGCAGGGAGAAATTTGGGGGCTTCAAACCTCTCAGGATCTTTGAGGCCGTATTTTATATACTATAAATCCATCTGGTCCTGGGCCCTAAACACGGATGTTAGACCTTTGCCCTGTTGTTTGCCTAGGAAGCCATGTCTCAGAATAACCCAATGTGCAACAATGATTATTTCCTTTATTTTTAACTTATTAACTCATTTTGTCATTGCTTTATAAAAGCTAAGTTCAGAGTTAGCAATTGCTTGGTGATTCTCGTACAGTCTAGTTAGATAATTCTGGCTTAAAGTAACCTGTTCCTCAACAGCAAGTTTGTTTTCCCCATGCAAATATTCATACCTGTCTGACTTGATGACAACAGACACAGTTTGATGAAAGAAAGCTGGGGGAGAAACTATTCCTGTGGAGAGCAATAGCAGGCTGCTCCCTTCACCAAGCCTGGCAGACTGCTGCTCACCATTCTATTACAAGCACATTCATTTCAGTCTGTCAGCGCACTGTCCTTTGTGAAGTAAAAAGTATAATTTCTTAGATACAAAAAGGAAGAGAAATCAACCAGCAGGAAATTGAACTGAAGCACTGGGAAATTTAAGAGAAAATTGTATTATTTCTTTGTGTTTTAATACAATGGAAAAACCAATCATGAGAAATAACATTCTTTTGGGGCCAAGCAGGGAAAGGATAGCTATGTGAAAGTACTAAGTCAGATGATCAGTCTCTAGAAATGCTTATGACACATAGAGACAGACACATGTGCCCTGGCTATTTGCAGATGTTAGTTTTAGGTTATTTTTATGCAGTACAGCTCCTTTTATTTCCTAGCCAATTTGCTCAACTCTGGGAAAAGTCCCTATGTACAGGGAAACAATTATTAGGATAATTATAGTAAAACATATACTAAATACAATTTCTGCTAGACAAATAAAAAATAAGATCTACTCTGATTCGCCTGTTGTATGGTTATAAGCTAACAAACATAAAAATTAGACATTTTGATAAGTATATTTAATAGATAAATAATGTATACATATACATGTGTAATGTTCCATATATATATATGCATATGTATTTATACAGAAATTATCATAAACCCACAAATCTCACATCATGAGAATTCAGACAAATATTATGCTAAGCTCTAATATGTCCATACCTTTTTTATGCTAAAAATCAGTAATTTTACTGACAGTGTAGAAGTATAAAGCTTAGTTTTCTTCTTTCAAAATTCTCTTCTATTAAAATGGGGGCTGAGAGGAGAGGAGAAGCCACCTACACTTTGTCTTTAGGAGCCAAGAAAAGTATGCGTTCAATATTGCCCATAGTTTAGAGACAAAGTCCAACTCTCACTTTAGTCATAAAGTCCTTCATGATCCAGCAGCTGCTTTTTCCCTAGCTACTTTGGCACATGGGACCCTTTATCGTAAGCACATCCTGATGCAGTTTTCAAATCTGAAATGCTATTTCATACCCTTTTCACATGATTTTCTGAATGGGATATTCTTTCTGCAGTTTTTTTAATTGGCGAAGTTGAAATTGTAACTCAAAACTAATCTCTTCTCATTTTCACATCCCTTATATTTTCTGGTCTCTCTCTCTCCTGCAAGGAGAGTTCTTAGAGTTCAGGAGCTTAGTCTGCAATGACCTTGTGTTTTCTGGCACTGTCTTGGCACATAGGGAAGGCTGCACAAGTGTTAACTGAGTAAAAGAATAAATGAGTGATTGACAATGAACTTCCTCATTTCTCTTCTGAAAGCCTTTAGCAGCATCTGATTTTTGTTAACATAGATATGTCCAAGGAGGAGCAACTTCTGAATATTTATAACTCGTTGTGAATACAATATATATGTGATTATATTGAGTTTGAGTCACAGGAGGCAGGACTATGAGAGCACTGAGAAACTAAAGCATAGGAAAGCTAGGCAACCACCACGGTGGGGAGGTGACAACAAGACAATTCTCCTATATAAGACTACTTTTTGCTAGAGTCAGCCAAACTTATGAGCATATATTTCATATTTAAATCTAAATATTTTAGAATATATGAAGAACAAACCAGAAGAAAATACATTTATTTATAAGTATATCAAACCTAAAAGCTGACCCACTGTGGTCAAAAAATTTAGAATATAAAAAACTTACTGTTTAGTAAATAGTACCACTGTTCCACATTAGTGGTACTTGTGTAAAAACACATGATAGTCCTTTACATTGTGATTTCCAAAGCCCCAACTGTGGAGAAACCCCCAATATTCTGTATTTTATCCAAAGAAACTTCATGTTTTTGGGCAAACTAAAATTCATCTTCTAGTATTCTAAATAGAAAGGCATTGGAAAGAGAATAGGCTTGATTATGTACTAAGGTTCTGGAGAGGAAGATGGTTCAAAAAGTTAAAAGTGAAATTTCATCTATATGTTCCTCAACGATTTCAATAAAGGAAAAAACAAGAAACTTCTTAAATTAGTAAGCAAGTTTGCAAAAGACCCATTCAAAGAGTTTCTGCATTAAAATCTCATTGGGTCCATAATAAGATAAGAGGAACCAGCCCTTGATTCAATAGTGAATATAGTATTATAGAAGCCCATAGAAGGAGTGCTGGAAGTCAAAGTTCTAACCAATTGGGGGCTGCAGAAACTGAATTGGATAACCAAGAAGATAGTTTTGTATTTTAAAGTATGAAGAGCACCAAAGCTCTCCGAAGAATTTCAGTGAAGATGGATATCACAGAAAAAAAGAGATTCCTCATTGGCCATTTAGCTTCTATCTTGTTTATGCTGAAAAACAGACAAACAAACAAAAAACAAAAACGCAAAAGTAAAACAGTTATTAGTAAATGGGAACTAAAATCCATGATGGATTAAGAAATTGTAAGTGACTCCCTGCTCCTACTCACTCCTTCACTGCTCTCCGGCAGTTCTGGCTTCTAGCTTAACTGGGTTAAACTCCAAGATACTGCCTGCCTGCAAGACTTTAGAAACAGCAGAACTACTAGGTCTAAGAGAAATCACAGCAAATAATAGAAGACTGGTGAAGGGCAAATCACTATCTGTTTTTCAGCAAAATAATATGGATTTTACAAGCCAAACTCTGTGTTTGATACTGATTACAGCAGACACTCTAAAATTACTAAAGAATGTTCTGTAATCTCTTACAATAAAGTAACAATTACAAAGATTTAACGTGGTTTGCCTGAAAGAAGAAAATATAAAAATAAGACTCATCTCCTTCTTTGTCACAAGTTACTAACCCTACAGATCACAGAAATTTATTTGGTGGTATTTAACTTGTATGAAGTAAACTGACATAGCTTTTCGCTATTTTGTGGACAAGATGGAGAAAAAGGAATTTGGGCAAATTATTAAACAAAGTAAGCCACTATACTTGAAGAGTACAAATTAAGGAATAAACATCATACTACAGGGAATTTCTAGCTGTAGTTTGAGTAAAGGCTTTGTCCATGAAGTTACTCAAAATATTTGCAAAACTAACAGATAACATGGGATAAAAGAATTAGGATTTAAAAAATTTGGTAAACTATATTGATAGTCTAGAATTTCAATGATAATTGTGAGATCTTATTCTTGGATTAAAAATATAAGACAGTTAGAAAAGGGAAAAGATGAGATTTGGCAGCATGTGCATGACTTAGTGATTTGAGTTGATAGTAAATTTAGGTGGAATCACTACTGACATATTATGGGAACAAATGCAAAAATTCTACACTAATATGCAGAAAGTGATAGTCCCACACAACTTTATTTGCTCCGACCATATCTGGAGTAAGACAATACTTTCATGGCTTTTGCATTTCTAGAAGAATTGAGATTAAATTTTTGGGAAAGGCAACAAAGATAGAACTCATCAAGCTATCTTATGAGGAATAGTGGAAGAAATTGGGAATATTTGGTATGAAGAAAACTAATCTCTCTGGTGTTGGAGAAGGATATAGTTGACTTCACTAGTGTGAAAGGTTTTTATGTGGAAGGAAAGTCAACTATTCTATACAGTTTCAAGGGCTTGAATGAAGACAAATTGGTGGAAACTTAAGACAGATTCTGACATTATCAAATTGTATTTTAATGGTCACTGATGCCCAAGTATGGACTTGCTTTTCCTTGAAGTTTGGGATGGATGTCCAGTGGTGTGGAGTGGGAACTGAAAAATAGGAATGTAACGTTGGACTTCATGAGTCAACGTCCTTTTTAAGCCTTGAAATTAGATGATTCTGTCATTTGGGGAAAATGTTTTAAATCCCGGTTTTATTTTTTACTTTAACTCACAGTTTTGAAAAATAAGAAAGAAGATTGGAATATATGCCTTACCAGCCATACAAACATGATTTTTAGGAAAGGGGATCTGAAGTCTCAAAGTGTTCAGGAATATTAAAACTTTTGTCCTGCAGATCCTTCTATTCACCGTTTGCCATTTCATATCTCTAGCAATGCATCATAAGGGACAATTTAAGTTTCATAGTCTATAAATAGACTTGTCTTTCATGTATGTCTCTTTTTTTACACATAATTTTTGAGAATCTTTGAAATCAAGGAGAGGATGAGGAACAACTGTAGCTATTTATCTCTCTAGAATTTCTGAAATACTCTTTCTAAAGGGGTGCCCATTGCAAGCTTGAACAATCAATACCTAACCAATAAAAACAATTATTTCAAAACAGCCTTGGAGAGGATGGATCAGGTTTGACAAAGGGCTAAGAGTAGTGAGACAATGGTTTCCTGCAAAATAAATTCAGTAATTGTTCTTGCTCATAATATTTTTTTACACTGTGTCTAAACACTTAATGGCATTTTCTAGTGGTCTCTTGCTGAAATATCAAGATAACTCTCAATACAGTACAAGAAAGCTTAACGCTGAATTCAAAAATAATACACTATAGAAAATAGCTCCTAAACCCACCTATCTGACAGACACAATTTTACAAATTACATAAAACAAATGGAAAAAAAAAATAAACATGGAGCCAAAACATGGAAATTTGGCTTGAAAAATAAATGGAAATTGGACATAGCTTAGCAATTGGATGATTATAATGGTTGACTGAATTCAACTTTACACTGAATGGTTTGGCATTGTTTAACCATCTAAAAAATGCATGTATAATATTAAGCTTTACTTATTTTGTAGAATTTACTTATACCAGAAAATAAGAAAGCTATATTAAATGTATTTTAATTTTTATGAAATTGCATACTATACACACTACCATAAATTGGACAGTGAGTAATATTTAACTTGATAATGATAGCTATAATAATTTTCACACTGTCAATAGAAAATCAATATGCCTTCATTGAATTCAGCAAAAATAAGCCAAGTTAAGCAACTGAATGCTTCTAAATTGGTAAAGTCTGCATCAAAATTGTATAAGCTTGTCTCTGGTTTCTTTCTGTTTGGCAAACACTGCAAATTTAGATCCCATGGCAGAGATTTTTGAACACTTCATAATTATTTTAATCTCTGTCTGAGGATGTGGGCTGCTTCTAATTTGAGAATAATACTTCTGATACATTCTAGGAAGTGAAATAGTTATTCTTCCAATGGTGCTGATATGTGTGAGCTTCCCTATACACTCTTTTGCCCCATTTTCTTTGAAATTAGAATGATTCCACCTATAGCCATGAGCCGATCCACATACAGTCAAGACTCACAAAGGAATGTAAATCATTGATAAGTTAGGCCAAGATGAGTTATTGAATATATCAACCTCTGGCAAATCAGGCTTCTCTATGTGTCACTCTCCATTGGAGAACTATGTCATCATTATTGCAAAAGAATGGACAAGGTATACACTGTTTTTTGTTTATAGTTTTGACAAACTTCCTATTTCCTCTACAACTGCTTTCTTTTTTGCCCCGCCCTCTTTGACATGTTTTCCAGAAACAATAGTTTCTAGTTGCTTGGATCAGTTGCCACATCCCAAATGCCTACCTTCATCCAGCTACAAAATAAGCAACACTCAAATCTGTATAAATACATTTGACTTTCAGGCGCCACTCTTCTTTGGCTTAATTGTTGACTCTTTCTCGCATGATCAAATTTATTTTTTTCTGGGTGAATTATTATAGAATATCCTAAACCTCTAGATGATCCCTTTTTTCTAAGTGCTTTGCCTCAGCAAACTCACTAGTGTGATCTGCCAAAAATACATAATGCATTACAAAGCCAATTACAAACAATCTTGATAAATTCAGCATTTTGAATCACACAGGCTATTGTTTGCTCTTTAACATAAGTATTCAAAAGATTATGTATTTTTTGGTTAGAGTTGCTGATTAGAAAAGACAAACAGAAATGTAATATAATTCATCCCCCCATTTCTGTTTATTTTCATAGTGATTTGCAACTATGTTGAGAATGAAAAATAAAAACATTTGTTGCAAGAGGATGCTTATGTTCATTCTTAGGAACATGGCGTGAAATTAGAAATGGAGAAATAAGGGAAGCGAAGAAAAGATCTCTTTACTAGATGTGGGTCAGTATACTTCAAATTCTGAAAGATTACTAGAAATTTTCAAAAGTTTTTGTCCCCATATTCTGGAGTTAATTTTAGATTGTTAAGAAGAAAGAACATGTATTCAGTATTTGGCAAAGCAATATGTTCTTGGTACTTAGATTTTCAAATATTTTTTCTCCTGTAACACAGTCAATTCCAATGGTGAAAATTCATTACATCTTGTCATTCTAATCAGCAAAAGAAGAGCAAAAATCAGGCAGTGATATCTTCAAACTATCTGGTAGACAAGTCAACATTAACTTTTTATGTCCTTATTTTATGAAAAACTTTAGCTTTAGTTAACTACCTGGCAGAAAGCTTAATGTGTTGACATTCAATACAGCACAAATGTTGATGATTTTTCTCACTGTGTGAATTCCAATATTACTCAGTTTAATACCTGTATAGACTTCCTGGGTAACTTTTCTAGAGATCATATACTGCATTTAATGACTGTAGAATAGTGCAGGGATAAGGTATATATAGTAAAGAATATTTGAGTATGTTTTCTATTATATATTTCTGACTCTACAATCCACTTATTTGTTTATCTTGTTTTTCAATCTGTGTTCTCATTTCTGAGCTCCCTAGCCTCATGAATGGTATATGTGCAATAGGGCTTAATAAATACCCACAGACATGAGAATGAATCTATGGGCACATTCTTGTCAGTAGACTCATGTTGTCAAAGCACCATATTTTAAAACTTGTTGGATTGATGAATGATGGTTACTAACACCCTCTAGAGATCCCAGGTAATGACTGTTGCATTGGAAGATAGTGACACATACCTAGAATTTGCATCAGAACCCTGAGCTCAACCCAATTCTGCTCACATTGTAACTTGGTCTTTTGAGGGCTTACAATGTTTGTCTGTTTGCTTCGGTTTATTTTTTTGGTTTTAGTTTGTAATTTTCTCAAAAACTAGACCTAGCCTCTGATCTATAATGAAGAACAAATGGATGCTTTGAGAAATATGAAACATCACACAGATATGACACTGCTGGTTGATGGCTATATAACTCCAACTGTGCCAATATTTTGAAATTTGTTGAAAGTAAGCTGTTTCTTAAATGCAAAAGGTCTTATGTATTTTTCTTAGGTGAGGGAGACGTGGATCTGATATTTTAAAGAATTTCTAATTTTAGAATTTTGGTTCCTGTTGAAAGCTTCAGTAGATAGTGAGGAAAAAGAAAACTCCATTTCTATAGAAGAAGAAAATCCCATGAGAAGTTAGATGGATTTTAATTTAGCAGAAATGGATCTACAAATTAATTCATTTGTCAGGGTTCGGGAGGGTGACTAACCAAGGAAGATCATTTGTAACTACCTCTCCTTCCTTCAGTAAGCAGGCTCTGCTTTGCTGCTGATTTAAATTTGCACACTCACTCCTTCTAGAGCGATGATTCTTCCTTTGACGGGTCCAGTCCCGACAGACTCTCACTTGTAGGGCAGGAAGCTGGTGTTGTCATATCCAAGTTTTCACTCTGTGATAGTTGGTGCTCTGGGAGTAGAACCGATACAGGCAACTGTCATTTTTTGACAGGATAGAGACAGTGGGAGTTGTACTAACACTCTCATTATGCCATTTTGAAAGGCACACTGTCTCCGGAGTACACACTCAGTGATTTATTGGTCTTAATTTGGTGTTTGGTCTAATAGACATTTTTGTCACTCCATTTTTTTCCTTTGACTTAATTTCACTTTATTTCCTATGAATATGATTTAAAAAAAAACAACTTTACAGATCTAGAGCCCTGATTTGTTTTACCTTTGAAGGTGATGTGTGTATTCCTACAGTTCTTAGACTATCCGATCAGTGCTACCAAATATCTGACATTAGCTAAAGCCTAACAGTACTAACACCTCAGGGTCAAAATTAAACTCTCAGCTGGGGTCTACGTGCCAGTAAGGAAATGCCTCGAGCCCCAAGTTTTGACTGCTGATTTGTCTGACATTTTCTTCTTTAATAAAGCTATTAAATTTAAATTGAGATGAACTAAAAAAAGAAATACTGAAGTGAAACTACAGGAATTGTTGAAATTTAAGTAAATATTTCTTCAAGGCAAGCTAATTAACTACTGCAAATCCCTTCCGATGTGAGGAAAATATAACAAAAAACGAATGTTAGACACATTGTGGGTTTTTATTGCAGATTTCAACTTTAGACCATATATCTTGACGCCTCACTCTGTAAAACTGTTCAGTACCCGCATACATATTCCCACTTCATTTACTTTGCTACCTTTCTGTTTTGGTGAGTTATACTACGTCATTATTTTTATATCATTCAAGTTTATAGAATTTATATAAATACTTTTCATAGTTGATTGATCTTGGCTCTATTATTAAAAGATTCAGTGCTCAAAACTACTTTTTTTACTAGAACTTCTTCATTCCCCAGTCCTTTATTTTGAAGTTTTTTTTTTTTTTGCTGGATATTCTTATCATTCTTTCAGGAAGATTTTGTTTTGTTCCAAAATACTTGTCCATACCAGAAGGGCAATTCAGGAGACTGTAACATTCTATTTCTTGCTTTCGAAATTTCTAAGACAGTCCACTTTCTTCAAATGTGAGATGTGAAAAAAAAAAAGAAATAAAAGGACATTTATATTATTCCTCCTTGCATGCTCAGGTGAGATATTTTCTTTATCTTTAAATAACTTCACTAGAATTTGTTTATGATGTTTGCAATGTTAAAAATTTTTCAGAAACATAGGGTGCCTCTCCAAAGTGATTGTTGGTTTATTTTACAAACGCTTTTTTTCTTTTATATTCTTGGATTTTTTTTCTCCTTTATTTGTCGTGTTCTCTTTTTCAGGAATACTCATTAAGAAAAAAAGAATGCTGAATGTCTTTTACCATATTTATGCCTTTTACCATAAATTTAAGTAAATATTTACCATATACGTGGTAAAAGACATTATTGCCACATTTACATTTACAGTATTTATGGTAAAAGACATTATTGACATTATTACCAATGCTATTACCTTATCTATGGTCATTTGAAAATTCTCACTCTTCTCTATTTTGTTTTGTGAGATATTTAAAGCCTGTCTGTCATGTTTCTTTGGTTTTTATTTTTGTTAATTTTCCTTTGGTTACTCAAATGTGGCTTTTTTTCTCTCAAATATTTATGTTACTCTCATTTCTTTGTTAATTATATTAACTCCCTTCTTTGTTTTTCGTATTTCTCATTTGCATGCCTTAATCTTTGTAGATCATCTCTGCTTCTTCCTTCAGGAGACCATCTTGTCTACAATTTATTTGAGAAAATAACATTCTTTGTTTAACATAATTTTTGGTTTCCTCTTGGAGTACTTGTTTTTCATTGGTTTTTTGCTTATTTTTCTTTTTCCCTTTAAATTTCTTGGCACTATCTGCACCCATGTTCCATAATATATCCCTTGAGATTATATTTTATTTTTCTATGGAGTTAGTAGTTTGTTGAAGAATGGGGTGGGGAGGACAGCAGTGTAGAAAGTGAGAGGTGACACTGCAGCCTTGATTCAACCTGCAGCCTGAAAACTTTCTCATTCACCTGTTACATGCTTAGTGTCGCAGGAACATCTTGTTTTTGCCTTCCAAAAAGGTAGGGCTCAGAAGAAGTCTTTTGATTCATAGGCCCTTTGGTTATGCATTCTATGGTCACTGCTTCCTGCTTTTTTCCCTCGGCCTCCTTTGCGCCTGGATCCTCCTGCTCACTGGCCAAAATAGCAAATGGAAGATACAGAATAGAAATGCTGCTTCTTGGCCAGGCGCAGTGTCTCTGCCTCGTGCCTGTAATCCCAGCACTTTGGGAGGCTGAGGCAGGCGAATCCCTTGAAGTCGGGGGATCGAGACCAGCCTGACCAACATGGAGAAGCCCCATCTTTACAAAAAAGAAAGAAAGAAAGAAGGAAAGAAAGAAAGAAAGAAGGAAGGAAGGAAGGAAGGAAGGAAGGAAGGAAGGAAGGAAGAAGAAATAGAAAGAAGAAAGAAAGAAAGAAAGAAAGAAAGAAAGAAAGAAAGAAAGAAAGAAAGAAAGAAAGAAGAAAGAAAGAAAATTAGCCGGGTGTAGTGGCATGCTCCTGTAATCCCAGCTACTTGGGAGGTGGAAGCAGGAGAATGGCTTGAACCCAGGAGGCGGAGGCTGCCGTGAGCCAAGATCACGCCATTGCACTCCAGCCTGGGCAACAAGAGTGAAACTCCAGAAAGAAACAACGAAAGAAAGAATGGAAGGAAGGAAGGAAGGGAAAGATAGAAAGGCTTCTTCTTCTTCTTCACGTGTTTGTCCTGTTCTGCGATTCACTGAGGACATCCATATTGTTGTTCTGTGATCTTTATTATATACACTTCTCGTTTACTCAAAATGTAATAGCAGGACTTTCCAGTATTGTGACAGAGGAAAATCTACATTCGCTTAAAGTATAAGAAAATACGTTTTTTCTTTTTGTTATCCTGTTTGATTTGGGTTCTGATTTGACAGCAGCTGGCAAATATTCTTTATAGTTTTTGGTTTCAAGTTATAATTATTTTCTTGTGGTTTTTTTGTTTCCTTCCTTCATTATAAATTTTTTTTTCTCCATCCAGTTTATATATATACCTATATATAGGTATATGTATATATGTATGTGTGTGTGTATAGGTGTATATATGTGTAAGTGTGTATTATATATCACATCCTTATTCAAATATGTAAGTCAAAATTTCACATATATTTGAGTAAGGGTATGACAAAATTGTGACCTTGACCCTGTTTAATCGAAGTCCTACTCCCTTCTCAACACTTCTTTTTATTTTACTGGCTCTTCTTCATTCTACCTTTTTGATACTTTATCTTCTCCATTTCTCTGTCCTTTAATGAATCATTTTCCTTTTCTTTATAATTTGAGGGATTGCTAGAGATGTAATTCTTAGCTCTCTGCTCTTCTCTTCACCCTCATTGTCCTTTTCCTTCTTCTTCCCATCATTTTTCTGTTTTGCCTTCCTGCCTCTCTCCTGCCACATTCTATTTCTTTTATAAGTTACTTCTCAGCAGTTTCTTTGTTTCTATACTTTATTGCTTCTCTGCGTAATCGTCTCCTATTTCTGTTTCTAGGCTTGATCCCTCTGAAGCTCTGCGTCTTCGTTGCAATGGCTGGTTGTCTCTTTATTACATCAAGTCAAACATCTTTGAAACAATTATTATTGCACTGTCTATTTGCTCTTTAGCTGGACTCTCATTTTTCCATCGGTTGCACCAGGATACTGGATCATGCTTTCAAGAACACACATAATCATTCTCAACAATATTGCTGTGATACTTCCCAATTGCTTTGCTTTGTTTATTCAGTTTGCCATACTATTGTGTTATCTCTCTTTCTCTCTCTTTTTCTCTCTCTGTCTCTAGCTCTCTCTCTCTCTCACACACACACACACACATAGAATTCACCTTTACTTTACTTAGCCATAATTAACTAGTTGTAGTAGCATTAACACTTTCTCAGTTACCCAGGGTTAAACTTAAGTTATTATTATTATTTTTAAAAGTTTTCTTCTAATTTGATTCTTTCAACCTATTCAAGTCCAGTAATCAAAGACTTTGCCTTGGCAATGACTTTCTTATCTGTACTCTGCTTCTTGTTACACTTTTACCACCCTAAGACCCTAATGCCAGCAATGTAGATATCTAGAGATGCTATATTCTCTTTCTGTCTCTGCCAATGGACAATGCATACTTCTGCCAAATTAGAGTATCTGAGTTGGAATGCCAGCAGTATCACTGTTCAGCAGTAATAATATCTGTGACTTCACTTCAGGCCCCTAAAGAATCAGTAATTTATCCACATTCTCCATTATGTGTTCCAATCTGTGCTTTCAGCCTCATGGCATATGATTCAATTGCCTAGTGCAATTGAATCCTCCACTCACACCTTGGTGCTTGTTAAGGTCTAAATGATACACAAACTATCACTTTTGTATCTAAGCTCATAATGTTGCTTTTATCAAGAAATCCTGCTTTCTACTATCAGGATTGTCAAAATCTTATTCATCCTTCTTAGATGGAAACCTTCTTTGTAAAGATTTGTGGCTCCCTGTGGCTAGATGTAGTCTCTCTTTCTTCAGTTCTTAATATCATCTACAAGGCTCTATTTAGCCTGGCATTTTCATACCATTTATTATATATACTACAGCTTGCCTTCTTTGGGTTCCCTAAATGGACCAAGCTGTTTTGTTGTTGTTTTGTTTTTTTCATGGTCTTCACATTAGCTGTTTGGTATAAGTAGAATATTTTTTTCCTAATCCTTAGGATGCATTGCTCCCTCTTAAATGTCAGCTCCTATGGAAGTTCATTTATTTAAATACGATTTTCAGAACTTTTTTCCCATGCTAAATGTTTCTTTGTCATAACATTCCATCATTTCCCAAACTGACTTTGTGAGGGCAGAGCAGAACCCAAATCTGTTGTGTTAACCAATGTCTACAAACACACATAGTATAATTCTAGGCATATAATAGGTTCCAAAATATTTATTAAGTGAATAAATGAATGATTAAGCATATTGTTTATACTTTCTATTATATTTTATTAGGTTTTAAGACCTCTGAATTAAAAATAAAACATTTTGCATTGTTCATCTTGGTATCCCTTAGCTTCTAGCATGATGCCAAACATTCATGAGATTAATAAATGTTTGCTGAATTAAATTGATTTGAATCAAACCTTCAGACCAATATTAAGTTGTTGCCAGGACATCACAGATGGTAAGTGGCAATTTCCTTTGCTAATAGCTTCCAAGGTTGATGATGAGATAAAATCAGCCGAGCATCCACCAGTGGGGAAAAGCTCTTAAAAACTAAATCCTGTGTTTCTAAGTCATTGTAGTGTTTCCTCCTTTGTCATACTTTGTTTCCTGTGCCCATCCTTCCTTAGAGCATAGGATACCATTCTTATGTATTACTTCAGTAAGGATAAGTGTAGAGTGATGTCAGGAAGCAGGAAAGGCCATTAAGAGACAGGCCATTTGTTTTTGGTAATGGTCTTCTTAAACACCAAAGACCATGTGTCCATGTGTTTTTTTTCCCCTTCTCTCTGCTTAACTCCTTCACTCCAACTTCTCAGCTTACCTCTAATGAAAGAGTGTGCCTTAAATTCGAGATGAGTACCAATAAGGGTTCTTAAAGCCGGCACATTTCAAGTGCATGGTGAGAAAGCTACCCCAGGATACTGCAGGTGTTAATTATGTTGGAAGCTAGCATAAAGCACAAAGATGCAGAGTATAGAGGGGCTTGCTACTCTGGTCTTCATGCTCTCTGGTGCCCTCTGGTGCCTCTAAGGGAGAATGGCTGAACCCAACGGTGGATGGCCCCTGTTACTGGAGATGCTGGCTCTCACCCTCTCCTATGTGTGTAGAGTGAGAGAACAAATGGCCCACCATGAAACTCACATTTTTCAGTGTGCAGAAATCTGTGCAAATCTTAAAACAGCCTGTGCCCGTGAAGCTTATGTCATCCCTTTTGGTTCGCTTCCGCTGACTTTCAGAAGGATCACAGTATCTTCCTTACTGCATTAAGGTTTGCTGACAGAAGATGCTTAAAAACTATCTCAAATATTTAAGTTATCTCTGTTTCACAATCAAAATCATCTTCTCTTTGTCATAAACTGAATTTTTATGCAGATCCTGAGTAACATTTCTCAAATGTCACAGATATGAACATAATTCAGCAGATGTAATTTTGTTGTTGTTGTTAGGGCTACAAATTAAGCCTTAAGTTTGTAGGGTATTTAAAAAATCTCTATCCTTTAGATGTGTGGCTGTTGGTGTTATCCATTTCTAAGGTGTTCAAGTTTAAAGATAATACTTCTATCGTCCTAAGGTTCTAATTGCATACACACCCTGTACCCAATCTCAGATATGGTCTCACCTGGCCACTCCTATTCAAAGCAGCAGTGACTACCACCATCACAGCAACAAACAATGAATCCCAGGAATGGGTGAGGTAGTCACAGACACCAGAGGTTATTGACTAAAGTAACTTCTGAGTCCCTGTTTTGTGCTCATGATGTCTTGTATTCTTGACCTCCCACTGGACTCTGCCAGTTCCTTGGTCTTAGCAAAGTACCCAAGACATAAATTCTCTTTATTAAGAACCAAAACTACTCTTTTCATTTTATGCAAACTCATGAGTCACATCTTCAGCTCATTTTGAAGTGAGAATCTTCAGTATAGTGGGGGAAATAGTATATCTATTACAAGGTAACCGTTAACAGGTAACAATGTTTGTATAAAAGCCAGAGAGTGTGTCAACATGAAATTTAATATTATAATGGAGCAGACTTTTAGAGCAAACTTTTACTTATGACATTAACACAAATAAATTCAAGATCCCAATAATAGTATTCCCACATTTTATTACTGTCAGTCTGTACAAACTCTTAACTTATTTTAGGATAAATGAAAATATCAGTCTGTAAAAACGAACCAACTAGAAATTTTTTGTTGTTGTTGTTACCAAGGCTGGAGTTCAGTGGTGTGATCTTGGCTCACTGCAACCTCTGCCTCCTGGGTTCAAGTGATTCTCCTGTCTCAGTCTCTTGAGTAGCTGGGACTACAGGCATGAGCCACCACATCCAGCTAACTTTTGTATTTTTAGTAGAAAAAGGGTTTCACCACATTGGCCATGCTGGTCTTGAACTCCTGACCTCAAGGGATCCATCCGCCTCAGACTCCCAAAGTGCTGGGATTACAGGCATGACCCACCGGCCCCGGCCTAGAAATGATTTCTTGAGACAAGAGAGTAGCAATCTTTTAGCAACAGATTGGTTACAAAGGCAATAAAAGACAAAAGGGAAACAAATTAACAAATTAATAAATGTTAATAGCATCCTCTTCCCATAAGATGGCATCTTCTAGGATCTCGCTTTCAGTCAGTTCTTTACCTTTGCTCCCTGTTCTAGCCTTATAATGCAGTGGAAATGCCAGAATCTGAATGACTTTAGCTTGAGTCCTGGTTCTGCCTCCTACCAGCTGTGTGATCACACCCATTAATCAATGGCACTAGCACAGTTCCTCTTCTACAAAATAGAGTCTAATAACTAGCTTCGGAGCTATGAGGAGACTCATGCACAACACCTACTTCAGAGTCAGGGCTACTAGTCTACCCTACGGCCTCAACTATCTCAGCTACTTGAACATTTCCAAGAAGAGCATCTTGAGTGCTGACTTCTCTTTTGAACTGGTGATCTCTAATTGCAACATAAATCTTGGTATCTCCCCTTGGATGAAATGTCTCGTCTTCAATCCATGTTGTTTAAAATAAAACATATTATCTGTTTTCCCAAATCTGCACTGATTCCTAGTATGCTGGTTTCCCTTAAAGGCACTACCATTCCGTCCACTTACTTAGATGTCACATATTAGAGCCATATTTGATCCTTCTCCCTGATTTCTTACCTCTATGGAAGAATTTTCAAGTCTGACTCTTTCTCCTTCCACAGTTCCTCACATCTCCTCCCACCCCTCCATTCCCACTGCCAGCACTAAGTTCACAGTTATCTCTGACTTCAGCCTCAGCTCACATGTCGTTTGTTCTTGAAGGATTTTCCTTATTGCTGCTTTGTCCCTTATTTTCTTCCTTCTACGTTGATGCCAAAAGCTTGGCATTCAAATTCTTCAGGAATCTGATCCTACTTCAATGGTGAAAAAGTGCTCTCCCACAGAGCACTTTTTCACTTTCATTGCACTCAAATGCAAATAGTCACTGTTATTATTTGCATCAGAGTGCAAATAGTAACTTGGGCACATCTAACCACCGTTCCTCCTACCAGGAAGGCCCTCTATGGGAAGAAATTGTATGCATTCCCCCAAATTCAGATTAAAGTCTATGTACTCTGCAGACGTCCTTCATCCTGCCACCTCCAGCTAAACTTCTTTGGTCCCTTGTCAGTTCCACTTCCTATCTCAGTTCTCTGTACATCTTGTCTCTCTCTTCCTAGATTGGAAGGTACTCAAGAGCACTACTGATATTTTCTTCAAGGTAGGCACATCGTAGGCAGTAAATTAATTGTGGTCTGAAAGCTGAGGCAAATGAAGGAACAGCCACATAAATATGGAAGTCACTTAGGAAACTTTACATATATCAAAATGTTTTCTCAGCTGATGAATGCTTTACACAAAGTAAAGTGTTATGTTATTTCATAATGATATAGGAGAATATTTTCTTATGTCAGTTTGAGGAATATTTTTTTTCAATCTTGGCACTTGTGTCAAATTACTATATTTCAAAGTTAGATATGAAATTGCAGTAGGGATATATTTTTATTTTAGTGCTTCTTTAACTTATAAAACTTCTCTGATAAATATACCAAATTTATCAATAAACTATGCAGAGTGTCTAGATAAAAACCTTTTAGTAACGTAATTCATTCTGATCATATATTCCAAAGCTTCAAGGTTTGCATAAAATCAACATATCTTCTCACTCTTAAAGTACTATTTTGTGTCATTCTAAAAGTAGTGAAAATATTATTTTAATATAAAAGAAATTGTAGCCTCATTGAAAAGTTAAATAAACCACTTTTCTTCATTCTCTACTGGCAAAATATTTTACATTATCTTTAATACCCTCACAATGCAGAGAAAAAAACTATGATATTTGTGCCATAATGAATCTTTCTTTCAAGTAAGTAAAGGCTCAATACTTGAAAGATAAGGCTAAACATTTACATAGTAGTACAAGGTTCTCAACCTTAGCACTATTGACATTTTGGTCCTGATGATTTTTTGTGGCTGGGGACTGTTCTGTGCATTGTAGGATATTTGGCAGCACGCTTGGCCAAGAAGGACTTCCAATGTGACTAAGAACTAAGTGACTTGGTTCTCTAGCTATTTTTTTGAATTTGAAAGTCAATTCTAAAAGCCTGCTTTTTAGGAAGCTAATTATCTCTTAGTACTCAAATATCTCTTGGGGGCAAAATTGCCTCCAGCTGAGAACCATTTCAGTAGTAGAAGTATTTACTGATTCTACTCACTGTGTTTTTATAAGTGAATCTCCCCAATTCAGCCTTTTGGAGAAAAAAAGATAGCCCCACTATGCTTTTCCTCTAGTCAACTGCATATGACTCATGGGAGTGTCTGATTTTCTTCATCTATTAGTGTGTTGATAGCAAACTATTCAATAAGCATTCACCAAATCAATGTGTATTGAGTATCCACTCTGCACTGGGAAAATAGATGAAAGAAAAACAGACTAAAATCCTTGCTCTTCTAAAGCTTGCATACTAGTGGAAGAAGCAAGACAATAAACATATAAATAAAATATATAGCATGTCAGAGGGAGATAATGTTAAGGCAAACATAAAAGAACAGTAAAAAGAATAAGTGTTGCTGTGGAAGCAGTGTGGGTGGGTTATCATTTTAAACAGGAGGACCAGGGCTGTCCTCACTGTGAAATGGGTGACCTGAAGGAAGCTAGTGAGTGACCTAGTCCATCTGTATTGCTATAAAGGAATACCTAATGCTGAATAATTTATAAACTAGAGAAGTTTATTTAACCCATGGTTCTGCAGGCTGCATGAGAAGCACGATGCCTTCTGGTGAGGGTTTCAGGGAGCTTCCACTAGCAGTAGAAGAAGGGGAGCTGCATCATATGGCAAGAGAGGAGGAAGGAGAGAGAGAAAAGGGAGTGGTGCCGCGCTGTTTTAAATAACCAGCTCTCACATAAACTAATAGAACAAGAATGTACTCTTTGCTTTGGTGATAGCACCAAGCTCTTCATGAGAGATGTGCTCCCAAGACCCAAATCCCTCTTACCAAGCCCCACCTCCAACATTGGGGATTGAATTTCAACATGAGATTTGGAGGGGACAAATATCCAAATGATATCTGGGAATGAGCCTTAAAACACCTGGTGGAAGAGCTTTCCTTAAGGAATTTTTTTCTTTAAGGACTCTCTTCCCACCTGGTAGAGGGAAGAGAGTCCTTAAAAAAATAGCCTACCAAAAATAATGGAAAAAAATAAAAAGAAGAAATTATACCTGGAATGGACTTGGGTGGCGGAATGTGGTAGAAAAAATTGCCAGAGAATGGAGGAACACAGGAAGATCATATAAGGTCTTTGGGTCATTATAAACAGTGAATAAGTGGCTGTCAGGAAACATCACATGTAAAATAGTGGAAACGATGCTTTCTCATCTCTTTGCTTTAGTTGCTCTCAGGAACCTGATCATGGTAGTTCAAGGATCCCAGGAGGAATGTCACTGTAGTGTCCCCAGCAAGGTCCACACTTCTGATCATTCCTTTCAGTCTTCCTTGATCAAAGCTATGCAGTCAAGGGGTCACTCATTTGGGACTTTTCTAAGAAATGAATTGGCTGAACTGATGGAATGCATAGGAAGATGCAAATGGCTTAGTAATGCTTCATCCAGGGATATTTGCATCATAGAAAAAGGTCTCTTAAAAATTGACTTTTAGAACTGACTTTTGAATTCAAACAGTAAATCATTAGCTGGAGAACTAAGTCACTTTTTCAAGCTGGGGTATGAACTACTGAGGGCACTTTGGGCCTTTTCAAGACCTGAACTTGGGCTCTAGATATGACATCATAGGCAGTCATCGTGTAGTCTCAAACTATCAAGCTAATATGTATTGGAACCCTGTGATATACCATTCATTTTCCTTAGGGCTAGGAAAGTGGTGGTGAAAAAGCTAATTCCCAGCCCACTGAGCTGTTTTATTATGGAGTGAAGAGACAGAAAATACAATAAAAAAGAATAATATCAGTTACAGGCAAAGACTATAGAGGCAATTAAAATACCGGATATACTACACAGTCTGCAACTTCAGATGGCCAACCAAAAAAAAGCATCTCTAAAGAAGTGATATTTAAGCTGCGATCTGAATGTCAAGAAGGAGCATGAGGAAGAGATTTCCAGTGAGGAAATAACTAGACCAAAGGCAGCGTATAGCTTGACATAAGGAATAAGCCCAGCGTCTTAGATCAAGTAGAATGTATTGCCAGTGAGGCAGGCAGGAGCCAGGAGGGTGTTGTAGCTCATGATAAGATATTTGAGTTTTATTTGTCTGTAATGAGCAGCCAAAGGAGGGTTTTAAGCAGATAAATGGGATGTTTTAGTTTGTTTTATTAAAAGATTAGGGATAGGGGTTGAGAATAGATCAGCTGGAGAAAGAGGCTTGAAAACCAGGGAAAGACTTGAAACCCAGGACAAGCAAGGTTATGAATTCAAATAAACAGCCCAGATGAGAGTTGTTGGTGACGGTGAAGGTGAAAAAATGAACTGATTGGTGATATTTTGGGACATAGAACTGGTAGGATTTTCTGACAGAGGAAATGGGAGAGGTTTTTTTCTAGAAGAATCAAGAGCAGCTCCTAAAGTTTGGCTTGAGCAACCTAGATGGTTTGAGGAACGTTTAGGAAGGGGTGGCAGACTGGAATTAGGGGAAAACACATTTGGGAGAAAAGCAAGAGTTTAATTTTGGAAATATTGTTTCAGATTCATATGTAAACATCAGTGCAGAGATTCCAAGTTGACCCTTGAATATATGTCTGGATTTCTGGGGGAGAAGTAGTGTTGGCGGAGGTAGTTGTGGTTAAAAGTCAGCCCGGTGGTGGGTGTTTAATACCATGGGGCTGTGAGAGTCGCTCAGAGAGATTATATAGCGGGGCATAAGTAGAGGTCCCCAGGCCCCTGGCTCCAGAGACTGTGTGGAGGAAGATGAACCAGCAAAGGAGACTTAGAAGTGCAGGTAGCATTTAAGTGAAAAGTTATTAGCATACAGCATCAGATAAGCCAAAGGAATGAATGAAAACGCTGAGGAGTCAGAAGACATACAGAGAAATGGCATGTGACATGATTACATGATAGTTACATAGTCTCTCAAACGCCTGCAATGTCTCTTGTGTGTTGTGAACACAAAATACATACTTGTGAAAAAAAAGCCACACACAAACTCAGGACTGATCCCAGTGCTATGTTTTTGCTGAAATGAAAATCATTCATACATCTATTCTGAAATATTTGCTTAACCACCCCCACTCCAAGTACCAGACACTATCTAAGCACCAGTGACATAGAAGGAGAAAATACAGATACAATTCTTGCTCTTCTGGGGCTCACATTGCAGTGAATAAAGTTAGACGATGATCAAATGGCTTCTCACTCATTTTCAGATGATGATAAATGCTATGATGAAAATGATGAGAGTGATAGGGTGCAAAGTGCCTGAGAGAGGCAGGTAGCTTGCAGAGATCTCAGCACAAAAACAGGAGGATGGAGGCGTGGCAGATATAAACACTGAGAAGGCAGTATTTTAGGCAGCAAGAAGTCAAAGTCTAAGGACTCTGATGCTGGAATAAATTTCTTGTATTAGAGGAAGTGCCAGGAGCTCAGCGTTGACGGGAAGAAGGACTAAGAGGGAGCTTACTTATTATAAGGTAAGATAGCTAAGGTCGGGGACAGGTGATGCAAATCCATGGGAAGGACTTTAGATTTCATCATTTAAAGTGAAATTGAAAGTCATTGGATGGAAGGGTTTAGGCCTGGGGGTTATATGGATGTAACTTTGTTTCAGTTTCAGATGTAAAACATTAGTGCTGGTGTAGATAATGAGTGAGCATCAAAGTAACGTGGACGCAGAGAGGTCAATGCAACTGCTATCATGGCATAGCCCAGGCAAGAAAAGATAGTGGCATGAAAAAGTGTGATAGAAATGAGGAAAGTGGTAAGTGGCAGAGCTGGGATGACCACAATGGACCTATCTGACTTCAATTCTGTGTTTTTTCCCATGTTTCACACTGCCTTGCAAGGCCAGTAATCCATCACAGTTTGGCGATAATTCAGGAGTCAGTTCCGTAGATGCATGCCAAGTAACAAAGAAATGTTTCTTAAGACAATGCATAAATGTGACAGACTTGACATTTGTATAGGGAGTTTACATGAGATCTGTCTGGGAAATAACAATGAAAACAGTGAGTTAAAACACAATAGAAACAACTTGAAGCCTTTGGTATATATTCTTGAGAACTTTTAGACATTGGCTATTTCCAGAAGACTTCTACTCAACAATAAATTATTTTTGTTGTTATTAAAAGGGAACACTTTACATGGAAAACTTAATAAACAACTAATGTTAATATTAAAAGGATAATAAACTGCTTCATTTCTAAATTAACAACTAAATAATAATCTTCTAATTGTGCATTTACAACATATGTTTTTCTTTGGATCTAACGTGGCCATCACCGGATTTAAGATTTGAGTTCTTATGTCAAGACTTTAACCACCTTCAGCCCAAACATCTAACCACTAAAGTTCATCACTCCCTCAGTGTCCCTATAAAGGCAATAATTTTTCAATTTTTGTTTTTATTTATTTATTTACTTAAGACAGAGTCTTGCTGTGTTGCCCAGTCTGGAGTGCAGCGGTGCGATCTCGGCTCACTGTAAACTCCGCCTCCCAGGCTCAAGCAATTCTGGTGCCTCAGCCCCCTGGGTAGCTGGGATTACAGGCAAGTGCCACCACGCCCAGCTAAATCTTGTGTTTTTAGTAGAGATGGCGTTTCACTGTGTTGGTCAGCTGGTCTCAAACTCCCAGCCTCAAGTGATCTGCCCACCTCGGTCTTGCAGAGTGCTGGGATTACAGGTATGAGCCACCAGGCCCGGCCTATTTTTCAACTTTTAGGGAAAATAGAATAACAGTTCCTCTGCTCTCTCTGAGAAGGGGACAATGGAGAATGACCCTCTCCCCACCCAGAGAAGGCTAGATTCTTCAATAGTGATGTTCGTCCATGAAACTCTGTGCATGTTCTCCTTCTGCCTCATCTCTTCTGCAGCACCATGTCCCATGTCAGGGGCTCCCAGTGTCTCACTGGAACCTCTTAATGACAGCAATTAGTAGTCGTCTCTATCAGCTCTCCTTCCTTTAGGAAGTGACCCCCAGGGGCTGCTCCTATGGGAATCCAGGTTTTTCTTATTTCCTCTCAGTGCTAGAAAAATACCCAGGTCTCCCACGGGCAGCTGGTCTACCCAGTTGTGAACTATCAGGGCAATTCACAGCACTGCCTTTCAGAACAATTGCATGACAGTCCTCAGAGCAGGCTGTTTCAGGAGCCATGGGGCTGCACAGAGAAGCAGCCAGCTTCATGCTTCATGATACTCCTCCTGCCAAGTCAGGCCTGCAGCTCTGCTCAGTGGCAGAATCTGGCCTTTCATTGGTGCAAAATCTCAATTCTCCCTGAAGAAGATTTACTTGGTGGAAAAGCCCTTCACTCCATGCTGGCAGTCTTAGAAGTCATATACTCAAGGGGCCAAACCCACAAGTTCTTTGCCTACCTTCCCATAGGATCAAAGGATCCTAGTCATATCTTTGGCAGTTCCGAAGTTTCTCAAGAAAGTGACACAGATTAAATTCTAAAAAGGCTCAAGAATAGTTATTGATAGGAATAATGTATTTTAAATTACTGGCAGCTCCACTGCTCTCTTCTTGCCTCACAGAATAATGGTTAACAGCTAAGAAACTTCCAAGAAGTACTTGAATGTCGGGGTACTCCTGTCCCTCACACTGGGAAGGTGAGACTAGAAGGCGTCTTTCAAGTCCAGCAGTAATGCACTTGGCCAGTTGACATCAAAGGTGGGGCCTGAGACTGAAAAGGATGATTTGGATTTGTCAGCCCTGGAGTTGTGGGGCTAATCTGGGCTCCCAGTTCTTCTCTGAGAAGCACCACATTATTATCATGCTAGGCCTGGGAATGCTCTTTCAAGTTTTGGAATTTGTAGTCAAACAGATGGAGTTTGAATTCTGCCTCTGCTCTTTTCTATCTGGGAGAGCCCAGGCAGGTATTGTAACTTGTGAGTAGCTTAGGTCTATCTTATGTAATATGGAAATAATGACACATAACTCATGGTTTATAGGCAGAGGTAAATGAGAAACCATCTATAAAGTACTCAGGACTCATCTTGGCACACTGTGTTTATTCAATAAATAGCAGTGATTATTATATATTGCTATTCATTTACAAAGGAAGAAAGTGCAGGGCATAAAGGGACCTCACTTGATGTTTCATAAAGACATGTTGTGGAGGGAAGAATAACAATCAAGGACTTTTAGCTTTCACTCTGGGCCAGGGTTTGTTAAGAGACCAATAGTGTATTACTAAGATGCCTGGTATCTAAATGATCCTCTCAGGGACTCCAGAGAAAATAGGAGGCTATCTACTCTAAGTCTTTTGACTGCTGGAAACCTTCCAGCTGCAGCTTGAGAGACTTGGGCAGAGTTACAGCCTGCTGCTGTTATTACTGCCAACCTGGGGGAGTGACAGCATAATTGAATCCCTCTCGTTCTGTCTTTTTGCTCAAGACAAGGGCAAGGAAGACTGCCCACCTGCAGGGAGAAAGTGGAGTCCAGAAGACAGAAATTTTGACAAATGAGGAACTCATCTGCTTCTCTCACTGGCTCTGTCCCTACCTTATATGGGTGAGCCCTCACCGAAGCTCTCCTCCTGAATGATTCAGATCACAGGGACAAATTGCGTGCACAGATGGGTCAAAGATACTGTGTGCCACACCAGGAGGGTATGTAGGATTTGTGACCTTTAGACTGCAATTATTTCTTGACAAAACCTTTGGCAATGTGATTGCTTTAAATGCTAAGCATGTAGCTGAGACAAGAGTATAATTTGGAGGAGAGTTAGGTAATTATTGTATCACTTAAATATTTATATATTTAAAAAAATTTAAATTGTAGAGTAAAAAAAGTAGGGCAAGAGAACGTCTAGATCCATACTTTTCAATATAGTAACCACTAGACTTGTGGCTTTTCAACATTTGAAAAGGCCAGTGGCTGGTCCAAATTGAGTATGATATAAAAAAAGGAAGATATGAATTTTGAAGACAGTATAAACATAGGAAAATATTAATTTTAACTACCACATATTGGAAATAATATTTTGCATATATGGAGTTAAAATAATATATTATAAAATTCATTTCATCTGCTTTTTGTTTTGTTTTTTTGTTTGTTTGTTTTTACTGTTTTTAAGGTGGCTACTAGAAAATTTAAAATTACATGTGTGACTTACTTTTGTGGCAGAGTCCTTGAAATTTTCTGCAAAGACAATCATGTCATCTACCAATAAAAATAGTTTTATGTCTTCTTTTCCAATCTCCATGTTGTCTATTTCTTTTATTTGCCTTCTTGCAGTGACAAGAACATTCAGCCTCATGTTGAATGATAGTAATGAGAGAGAACATCTTTCTTTGTTCCCAATCTTACGGGGAAATCACTCAGTCTTTCATTATTAAGATGTTAACTGTAGCTTTTTGTACTTTCTCTCTCTCTCTCTCTTTTTTTTTTTTCTTTTGGAAACAGGGTCTCACTCTGTCACCCAGGTTGGAGTGTAGCAGTGTGATCTCAGCTCATGGCAACCTCTGCTTCCTGGGCTCAAGTGATCTACCTCAGCCTTCTGAGTAGTTGGGACTATAGGCACATGTCACTGCACCTGGCTGATTTTTGTATTTTTTGTATAGATAGGGTTTCACCATGTTGCCCAGGCTGGTCTCAAACTCCTGGACTCAAAGGATCTGCCCTCTTTGGCCTCTCAAAGTGCAGGATTACAGGCATGAGCCAACATGCCCGGCTGTACTTACTCTTAATCAAGCTGATTCCCTTCTCCTAACTTGCTGAGAATTTTTCTAGCAGATGAATGTTGGGCTTTGCCAAATGCTTTTTCTGCATAAATTCATTTGATTATGTGCATTATTCTTATTTTACCTGTTGATATAGTGGATTGCATTAGTTTCTTTGTGAATCTTGGACCAGCATTAAATACCTAGAATAAGTCCATTAATTATGTTGTATAATCCTTTTACTCTGTTGTTGGATTCAGCTTGCTAATATTTTGTTGAGGATTTTTGCATCAAAATCTTTGAGAGATATCATATTGTAGTCCTTATTTTTTCAATTTTTAATTTTGTATTGTCTTTGTCTGGTTTTGCTGTCTGGGTAATATTGCCCTTATAATTATTACTTATATTTAATTTCTGTTTTTTAGAGATGGGGTCTTGCCCAGGTTGGAGTACAGTGGCATGATCATGGCTCACTGAAACCTTGATCTCCTGGACTCAAGTGATTCTGCCACTTCAGCCTCCCCAGTAGCTGGGACTACAGGTGTGCACCACCAGGCATGGCTAATTGTTTTTACTTTTTGTGGCAACAGGGTCTCCCTATGTTTTCTAGGCTGGTCTCAAATTCCTGGCCTCAAGCAATCTTCTTGCTTTGGCCTTCCAAAGTACTGGTATTATAGGCATGAACCATCACACCTGGCCACTTCTTTTTATATGAAAATATTTTCATCTTTTTTCTCCACCAAATTCTTGTTTTAGGCTATTTTGTACTTCACATTTTATAATCTAATATTTTATTTTTAATTGTGGGCTTTTTAAAGAAATTAAATTTTAAAACATTCTAGCAGTGTTTATTGTCTAATTTATTGTTTATCATTGAACAGTAAAACAGAATTTATTAGCTCTCCATGACTAAGCCGAGTTTGAAAATCAGAATCCAGGATATTTAGAGATCTGTCCCAGCTCCCCAAAGTCATCAATCATGAGGTGTGGTGCTATGGCTCATCCTCCTATAACCTTCCTCATTTACCATGACATCTTGGATCCAAATGATCACTTTGTGCAGGTATAATTCATATTCTTTTGTTTACTGTAGGAAACAAACAAAAAACACTACCGGAGAGGAAGCAATAGCAAATATTCAGTGAAAGTAAGTCATATGCTTTTAATGACCCCCTTGTTTGTAAAGACAAATCAGTCAAATGCCCCCTAGGCAGACTATTTATATTTATGTTACAACTACCCAGGGTCTGGAATGGAAAATTTATGTGCTATACCAAACACAGAACAAAACTAATTACCCAGCAGGTGAATTTTTTATGACAACATAGACCTCAAAATATGGTCTGCTGGCAGTATTCTAATACTGATGGACAACTCTATAAAGATTTATAAAGATTCTGATTTCTCTGAATTTAACGGATTCACTCTTGACAGTATCTGTGTATTTATATCTGTGTATCTGTGTGTGTATATGTGTCTGTGAATCCATGTACTTGAATATTCTACAAACATTGGACCATAAAGTTATTTTGATGCTGTTTTTGTAAACCATCTTCTGAGACTTCAATAACTGGACATTATGTATGTGATTTCCACACATAAATTTGGTAACTTCAATTGGGGAGCTTTTATAAAAATACAGATTCGTGAGATCTGTTGCTAGAAATTCTGATTCAGTAAGTCTGGGGTGGAGGTCCAAAAACCACATATTATGTGTGTCACTAGCACCCCAAAGATTTTTTATATGTGGCTACCCAGAATTGCTTTGATTTTTAATTTAGTTTGTACTTTATAGAGTTAAGAAAGTAAACAAAACTATAAGCTTACTGGCCAAAAAAAAAAGAGGTTTCATATTTTACCTTTAAGATTACTAGATCCTCAACCCCAGCTTATCCGCTTTTAACTCTTTTAGCTATTAATATTTCATTTGGCATTTAGACATTTCTAAAACTATGTTCACACTAGTTGTCTTGATTTTATTTTTCTTTTGACATTGTCTATTATGCAAAAGGAGAATTTAGCTCACTTAGAAACCATGGACCTGCTTTTGCTTGTACTCTTGTCATTCTTCCAACGTTGTTTTATCACATGTTTAAAAGATCAACCGTCTGTATTTTCATGATTACACCTCTTTAAATATGGTTCACAGCTGAGGCATGTAATAAACTATTTTGTATTTTTCACAGCGCTGTGTTTTTTAAGGCAGGCAAAACTTTTACAGATTTGTTTAGTTTGGTACAGATAGCTCTCACGCATTCTTCCTATTCAGTCTCCCACAGAATTGCACTTCTTCTCAATAAGGCCAAGCACAGGAAATAATCTGTTAGTTCGTTTTTTTTTTCCCTTGGAGTCATCATTCTTACATCCCTTCAAACTCCTGTTCCAATAGGAATGAGTTGCTGTCTAGGTCTGCCATATCGTGAAAGCTCCCTTTAATCATTATTTTGGGGATTCTCTGGACACTCTCTGTTATTTGGATCCTCCCTCATTTTGGTGAAGTATATTTGACAGATTTTTTTTCCAAGACAGGATGCACTAGACATACGTTGTGAAGAATGTATTTGTATAATGTCTTAATTTTACCTTCATGCTTGATTGATAACTAGGCTTAATAGAAATGTTTAGTTAAATATCATTTTCTGTCAAAATTTTTAAAAAAATTTCATTATTTTTTACTTTTCTTGGCCACAAAATGTCTGATGTTATTCTGCTTTTCAAGCATTACATGAAGGACATTTCCTCTCTCTCTCTCTCTCTCTCTCTCTCTCTCTCTGTCTCTCTCAGGCTGGACACAGTGGCTCACGCCTGTAATCCCAGCACTTTGGGAGGTTGAGGCAGGCAGATCACGAGGTCAAGAGATGGAGACCATCCTGGCCAACATGGTGAAACCCCATCTCTACTAAAAATACAAAAATTGGGTGGGCGTGGTGGCGTGTGCCCGTAGTCCCAGCTACTCGGGAGGCTGAGACAGGAGAATCTCTTGAACCCAGGAGGCAGAGGTTGCAGTGAGCCGAGATTGCGCCATTGCACTCCAGCCTGGTGACAGAGCAAGACTCCTTCTGAAAAAAAAAATTTTCCTCTACCTTACTTTCTCTGAATTTTTAACTCTTAAATCAACACCCAAATCTTACTTTTAAAATTCCATTTTCTATTTATTTTCCCTTTTGTTTTAAGTTGTGGGAGAATTCTCAATTTTAGCTTTTAACTCTTTTATGAATTTTTATTTCTAACATTATAATTTAATAACCAAGAAGTATTTCTTAATCTCCTATTATTAATAAGAATGTGTTATTATTTCAGAATGCTATATCTAATCTCATCTCCCTGAGGATATTGTAATAGTGTAGTTTGAACTTTTTCTCTGCTTCTTATATTGCTTTAATTTGCTCTATTTTCTTTTCCTTCTCTTTGTTCATGATGTGCTTTGTCTTTAATGTGAAATTTCTATAAGTGCCTGTGAATCTTTTGTTGTCCATTAGTTCTTAAGTATGTGGAATTACAGAACTGAAGCTCTGTCAGCCTGGGTGGGACTTGGTGGACTTTACTGTACAGTGAAGCTCTACTCAACCCAAGGAGATTTTGCCCATAGGGGACATCTGGCAGTGTCTAAAGTCATTATTGATGATCATGATTGGGTTGGGGTTGCTACCAGTGTCTAAGGGCCAGAGGCCAGAGAATGCTGCTAAACATCCTTCAAAATTCAGGACAGTCCCACAACGGAGGATTACCCAGCTCTGAGTATCACTGGTGCCACTCTTGATAAACCCTAAGGCAGGGTGATCATGAAGCAAGTTCCCTGCTGCATTCTCCCACAGGTTAGTGTATGTAGGACTTTTTCCCCCTTGTGTCCATTTCTACAAAGAAGAATTTTCCAAACTCCTGCCTACTGTAGGTGAGCCAAGTAATACTTTAGACATAATGTTATAGTAGTACCATGCTTCAAAAAGCATGTTTATATTCAATTCAAAATTTTATGTACTATAATTCATTTCAAACATAACTGTGATTATTTACTGTAGAGTTCTCACATCCCTACTCCAAATAAAAACAACTTCTTTGGGCCTGTATTCATTTAGCTTTCTACATTTTCTAAAAATATTCATAAATACATTAAATCTGACCTTTTAAAAATGAAAACACTTTTATGCCATTTTCTAGAATAAATATGTAAAATTCTGGGCTTCAACTTGAGAAGTAATAATCAGCCCTGCTGGTTTTATCACAGTAAACACAATGAAATGAGTAAACACAATGAAGAGAAGCAGATTTCAGCAAGGACGCTTATTTTGCAAACATTGGGAACCTCAAAAATCAGTTAGAGGAGGATTTGTTTAAATAAATTATGGGGCGTATGTATGAGACAATTCCAATCATTCATTAACAATAGAAAGTTTTAAATTAATGACATAAGAAATGTGTGTCCCAATATTAAGTGAAAGATGGAGAGTAACTTTGAAATAAATCTTGGAAATATTTTTCAGAGTAAAATATGCATATATTCTCTGACCAAATCATTCCAATTTTCACAAATCTATAGTGTGGCATGACCCCCAAGTATGCAAATATATTTGTATAAAGATCTTGACCATTGTTTGTGATGACGGGAAAAGCCACAGCTCTAATGTATCTTGATAGGCTGGTTAGATAAAGCACACAAGCCAGGGTACTTGGATGCAATGCTCTGCACTGTGGTCATTTAGAAGAACAAGAAAGACTGACATCCACTAAGAACGGAGAGCATCCCATGTTTATCATGAGTGCCAGAAGACTTTTTACTTTTTTTTTTTTCTTTTTAGAAAGGGTCTCCTTCTGTCCCTCAGGCTGAAATTCAGTGGCACAATCACTTGACACTACAGCCTCAACCTCCCAGGTTCAATCAATTCTCCCACCTCAGCCTCTGGAGTAGCTGGGACTATAGGCACACACCACAATCTGAGCTAACTTTGGTGCTTTTTTGGTAGAGACAGGATCTTGCCATGCTGCCCAGGCTGATCTTGAACTCATGAGCTAAAGTGATCTCCCTGCCTCAGTCTCCCAAAGTGCTGGGATTACAGGTATGAGCCACCATGCCTGAGTTTTTACATTTTAATTGTTTTTAGCTGCTTTCAATTTTGTTTGGAAAGGAAGCACATGAAACCACACCTGCTTTTACCTCTGGGATGTGGGAATAGAAGTTAGAAACAAATTTCTACTTTTCAGTTTAGCCCATTGTTTTTTGTTTGACATTTTCACAATGAACATTGTTTTTATTATTAACAATAAATCACAGTCTGGAAACTTGGCCATAGTAGCGGTGGGTAATGATGGGGGACTTCTGGCTCTAAAATTAGGAAGCAAAAGCAAAAGAAGTGGGGGGTGACACTTCTGATCCACAGAACATGCACAAACGAATGAGGACAGCCTCGTATACAGGATGGCATGTCATTAAAAAACATGTTGAAATATCAGTACGACACAAAAAATTCAAATGATGTTTTGAAGTGTTATTCTTGCAAAAGAAAACAAATTTGGGCTTCATATTCAAAATCGGTTCTGACATTTCTTATCACAAAAAGTCAAGGTATATGTAGAGTAGGGAAAAACAAATTTCTTCAAACAAAGTACACTTGAGTATCTCCGTGGCCTTTTGAGTCCTGCACTCTTTTTGGTTCTTTTGAATGTCTAATTCATTCAATATATGAGCCTCATATATTTGTTTGAACCCAGCATAGAGTCAATAGATTTGTGTTCTGTCCTTTATGTTGTCATTAATAAATTACAAACAAAACATTTGAGAAGAAAACATCTAATGATATTTTTAGTATATGCTCAATAACCTTTTAGAAAATACTCCTAGTCTCTTGAGCATTGAGGATCACTTAGTTTGCCTCTTGGTGTGGAGCTGCTTTAGTGAATTACAATAAAAGATCCTTAGAGACAAAAGCAATAAAGCTGTTTCCTCACAATGAAAGCAAAAGAAGCAATACATTACAGATGAATAAAGGAAACATAAACTAAGCTTAAAAAATAGAACAAAGTGAAGAGAAGATGAGGGAACCAGGCGGGAAAGGAACAGGAGAGCTGAAGAGAGGAAGAAGGGACAGAAACTGCTAGTGTGTGTCTAAATTACCCCGAACCCGTAGCTTCATCATTCCACCCTCAGGACTTCAGAAAAAGCTAAGAAGTAGGTGACGAAGGCAGAGAAAGAGTTTCCTAGGTATACAGGTGCCATGGTGGTTTGCTGCCTCCATCACCCTGTCATCCACATTGGGCATTTCTCCTAATGCTATCCCTCCCCATCCCTCCACCCCCTGCTATCCCTCCCTGGCCCCAACAGGCCCCAGTGTGTAATGCTCCCCTTATTGTGTCCATGTGTTCTCATTATTCAACATCCACTTATAAGTGAGAACATGAGGTGTTTGGTTTTCTGTTCTTGTGTCAGTTTCCTGAGGATGATGGTTTCCAGCTTTGTCCATGTCCCTGCAAAGGACATGAATTCATCCTTTTTTATGGCTGCATAGTATTCCATGGTGTCTAAGTGCCACATTTTCTTTATCCAGTCTATCACTGATGGGCATCTGGGTTGGTTCCAAGTCTTTGCTATTGTGAACAGTGCCAGAATAACCATACATGTGCATTTGTCTTTATAATAGAATGATTTATAATCCTTTGGGTATATACCCTGTAATGGGATTGCTGGGTCAAATGGTATTTCTATTTCTAGATCCTTGAGGAATCGCCACACTGTCTTCGACAATAGTTGAACTAATTTACACTCCCAACAGTGTAAAAACGTTCCTATTTCTCCACGTGTGTACTTATGTCACAAACCTGCACATTCTGCACATGTACCCCACAACTTAAAGTATGATTAAAAAAAAAAAGAAAGCTTCAAAAAAGAAAGTAAGGGAAAAGGAGTCAGAACATTTGTGAAAACAACAAAACTAGAAGAAAAGATACCAAAGCTTCTTACAGCTTCCAGAATTCTTTCTCAGCAAACATCAGTGTTTTCCCTTGAAAGGTGATTTCTGGAGGATCTTGCTGCCCACACAGATGATGACAGCTGTATACCATATTTACTTTTCAATTCACTGTATTTTAAATTGATTTTTATACACTTACCATAGAAACCATCATTTAAAAACAAACCAACCTCTGTCTTTTCAGGCCTCATTTTGAGTAGGATTCTGTTAGAGGCCTATCACAAAGCAGGTGTAATGTGGATGGATCTGTGATGCATTCCTTTCCCCACACCTTCCTTCTTGAAACCTTCTCTCTCTCTCCCTTCATCACCTACTTCCTAGCTTTTTTGAAGTCCTGATAAATGAAATAATGAAGCTAGAGGATCACTTTTCTAGGGGTAACTTAGGTACACACTAGCAGTTTCTGTTCCTTCCTCCTCTCTTCAGCCCTCTTACCTTTTCCTGCCTGATCCTCCGCAACATCTCCTTTCCTCATTTTCTCCACTTTGTTCTGTTTTTTTTTAATGCTTAGTTGCTGTTTCCTTTATTCATCTGTAATGTATTGCTTCTTTTGCTATCATTGTGAGGAAACAGCTTTATAAAGGTTTCAAGAAGGAAGGTATAGGAAAGGGAATGCGTCACAGATCCATCCACATTAAATATCTGCTTTGTAACAGGCTTCTAAGAGAATTCTACTCAAAATGAGGCCAGAAAAGACAGAGGTTGGTTTGTTTATTATTCAATGATGGTTTCTATGGTAAGTGCATAAAAACCAATTTAAAATACAGTGAAATGAAAAGTAAATATGTCTTAAACAAGACAGCCTGGTATACAGTTGTCATCTGTGTGGGAAGCAAGATACCCCAGAAATCACCTTTCATGGGAAAGCATTGACATTCACTGGGGAAACATTCTGGAAGCTGTAAGATGCTTTGGTATCTTTTCTTCCCGTTTTGTTATTTTCACAGACCTTTTCTGACTCCCGAGTCCACTAAAGTTTCTCTACAAATATATGTTTTTACTGGCCTTTATTTTTCTTTATATCCATTTTTATGGAGCATATATTTCTACCCTGGTACTTGCCAAGGCGGTCCTGGTAGGCAATTAAATTATGCAACCAGGGTCTAAATACATGCCAGGTTAAACCTACTGAGAAATACCACTTAATATTTCTGATCTCATTTCTCTCTTTTATTCATTTACTCTTTCTTTCAACAGTGGTATAGAAGAAGATGATTTGTTCTGGAATAATGAAATGGGAAAGCATTGATATTGATTGTGGGAAGAAGTGAGATAGAGTGGGTGGATAAGTTCTTACTATTGGCATGATATTTAAGCTGAAAACGGAAGCAGTCTTTTATTTCATAGGAGCTAGGAGTTACTTGAGAAAGTTTTGTGTTCAATAGTAAATTGGGAAGCAGTGTGTATCCTAGCGTATAGCACTCAAGTGTGGACCCCTGCCAGTGTTAAAAGCAGAATAGACTTATATATAGATGTATAAAATACATGTACATATTTTTCTGCTAATAAAAGTAACTTATACTGTAGGAAAACAAAGAAAATACCCATTTAAAAAACTATATTCAAACTCTCCACAGCTAGTAATCACTGACTGAGTTACATTGTATTTTCTCACAATCTTTTTTCAAGGCATACTTTCCCCTATAACTGAGTATGCTTTATAAATTTTTATGTAATGTAGTATAAACTGAACTTTTGCAGATCCTTTAAAACTAGGACTGCCAGGTTTAGCAAGTTCACATACAGAACACCCAAATCCATTTGAATTTCAGGTAAATAATGAAGAACTTCTTAGTTTATGTATGTTCCACACAATATTTAGGGCATACTTATACTAAAAAGTTACTAATTGTTTATCTGAAATTCAAATGCAATTGAATATTCTGTGTTTTACCTGGCCACCCTGTTTTAAACACATAAATAATAGTGTATTAAGTGTCTTAATGATACTAGCTTACATCGATACATCATGTTTGTGTACATATCCATTCCCTCTCCATTGGAAATGCATATTTCTATTTTTGTTTTTATTTTTTTGAGAGGGAGTCTCTCTCTGTCACCCAGGCTGGAGTGCAGTGGTGTGATCTTGGCTCACTGCAACCTCAGCCTCCCGGGTTCAAGCGATTCTCCTGCCTCAGCCTCCCAAATAGCTGGGAATGCAGGCACCTGCCACCACGCCCGGCTAATTTTTTTTTTCTTTGTATTTTTAGTGGAGATGGGGTTTCACAATGTTGTGATAGGTGTTGTCACATTTTATATAATTTTACCAAGAGAAACGACCAGAAATGAAATTATTAGGCCCAAGGGCAAGAACAAGTTTTTCAGTGTATGATATCAATTGCCAGTTTATATTGCCTTTATCTTTCCTTTGTTAATATTATGATTACTTTGTACCATCCTAGGTAATTTAAAAGGTGAACAGTAGAACACTTATTTTACACTAAATAAAATGCTTTATATTTTAATAATTTTATTAAATTATTTAAAATAATAAATATTTTACTAAATATGTTACATTTAATAACTTTATGTTAAAATACATAATTTCATTATGTACATTTTAAAGCAATCAGCAAATTTCTATTTCTCCATTCAGACCTACTGCAGCTTCTCTGATCCATAACTTTCCATTTAATAGACCATTCTTTGCCTATTCAGAGCCTCTTCATATTTCACTTAGCTTTTTCCTAAATCCAGTCTAGTTTTCTATCAACTTCCATAATAGAACGAGAATTATATTTATAACATAAATCTGATCATATTTATCTATTCTTTAAATGCTTTGTTGACCTACCTCCTTCCACCCCACTAACAATGGGCTCATGGTTAAATGCCTCTGAGACGCAAACTTTTGGGTACCTGGCTGATCTAGTTTACTGGCTTACCTCCTGCCCTTCATCTATCAGATTTCAGTCACATGAACTGACTTCCAGCTCCTCAAGTTCTCCTGGCCATGTCACAGATCCACGTGCCCTGCAAATGCTTCTGACTCTCTCCAAAAGGTCTTCTACCTCCAGTCTATCCTTCTGTGCTTCGTAGGGTTGCTGCCTTCCTGAAATCCCTCTTCTGCACTCCCTGGATAAGACCTGCCTCACATGTCCACCTGACTTGCATTCTTTCTCTTCTATAACTAGACCTCACCAGACACAGGCTTCCAGAGGGCAAGGATTGCATCCTAGTCCTTTGGTTTCATGGTCTAGTAAAATGCCTGGAGTATGATAATTGACCAATTCACAACAGCAACAATAATAAAACCAGCGTTTATAGAAACTTAAAATTGCAAAGCATTCTGCGAAGCCCTCTTTATCTGCATTAATTCACTTCAGTCTTAGACAAATCCAACAAATCAGATATCATAATCTCCACTTACTTTATAGGTGATGAAACTGAGTCTAAGAGGGGCTAAACAACTTATTTAAGTAGTTACTTATGTACAGTTTATAAATGGAAAAGCCAGAATCTGACTGAGTTTTGACCTAAAATTTTCAGTATGTAAGTGGACCAGGAACAGAAAGATCTGGTCTCTACCACGAAGGAGCTTTCAGTGAAAATCAGGAAGAGACATAAATATGGAGATGCATCTGGTGATCCAAGGCAATCTGGATTGTAAAGGAGGAAAAAAAAGAAAGGACCCTGGACTCAAAATTTTGAATTATTATTCCTTGTGTTTTCTTAGGATCTGCACACAGGAAGAAATAAGGAAAAGTGACTACTAGCAAGAGACAACATTTTTAGTTTTTTGTTTTTGGGACAGGGTCTCATTCTGTCACCCAAGTTGGAGTACAATGGCACAATCTCAGCTCACTGCAGCCTCAACCTCCCGGGCTCAAGCCATCCTTTCACTTTAGCCTCCTGAGTAGCTGGGACAACAGGCATGCTCCGCCATTCCCACCATTCTCAGCTAATTTTTGTATGTTTTGTAGAGACTAAGTTTCACGTTGTTGCCCAAGCTGGTCACGAACTCCTCTTTTGTATGTGGCTGTAACTCAAAATCCCCTCAGCCCAGTGCCACAGAAACACTGAGGAAGAATAAACCCAGTATTAGTCTGTTCTCACATTGCTGATAAAGACATACCTATAACTGAGTAATTTCTAAGAAAAAGAGATTTGATGGACTCACAGTTCTGCGTGGCTGGGGAGGCCTCACAATCATGACAGAAGGCGAAAGGCACAGTCTTACATGGTGACAGGCAAAAAAGAAGCTTGTCTAGGGAAAATCCCCTTTATAAAACCATCAGGTCTCATGAGACTTACTCACTATCATGAGAACAGCATGGGAAGACCTGCCCCCATAATTCAATTACCTCCCACTGGGTCCCTCCCATAACACATGGTGATTATGGGAACAACAATTTGATATTTGGGTGGGGACACAGCCAAACTATATCAAACCCAATATATTTGTGGGCAGTTAGGAAAAACTTCAGAGAGGAGATGGGGTTTAGAGCATGGAGGGTACCAATAAGATTGAGATTAAAGTGGATGGCTTCTAAGGATGAGAAATGAGGTTAGAGCTAAAGGATAGTTAGAGACTTGTAACTAAACTGAGGAACTATGTTAACTTCTCTTCCCAGGTTCACAAGGGGTGTGGTTTCAAACTCAAGAACTTCCCAGCACCATATCTCTATCCACTCCCCCCATCCAGGAACCTAGATTTCTTTTGTCTAACTTTCCCGGCAGGAAGGCAGACTTTCTTTTTTTAAAAAAGACCACCAAAAGCCTTGGAAGAAGGGGCACTATTGTGAGCCAGGCAACCGATACAGCATCAGAGTCAAGTCCAGAAGAAGTTTGGAAAAGCTCCTCTCACTGGACAAGAACGTGAATGGGGCAGGAGTAACCCCGGGGGTAAATTCCCCTACTCCCTTACCTATACAGATTTCCCTCTCTGAGATCCCCTCCCTTGGCAGCGTGGGAGCCTTCTCTCTCTCTCTTTTCAACCTGTGCGGACTCCATCTCTGGATCCCCTCCCATGACAGCCTGGGAGCTCTCTCTCTTTCTCTCTATTTCTCTTTCTCTCTCTCTGTCTAATAAATTGCTTTTCTACAAAGCTCTTTGGGTCCAATATTTATTTGAACAAGCTCACCATGCCACCAGGTCCCTCTCCTACTCTTGGGTGAGTGAGGCCCAAGGACCTGGGAAAACACATCTGATCCAATCGGGGAACAGTGAGCATCTTTGGGACACCCCCACAGCCCAGCTCCTATCATCCAGTTACAAATCTATTTACATAAACTGAAAGTCATTGAGGAGAGAATTGGAAAGTACAGAAAAAAGTAATGAAAGATGGACTGAGGGAGAAAGGGCCTTAGAAATCTCATCATTTGTTTCCTGAAATGGATTATTTGGAAATCCAGGTTTGTGGAGATGTTAAAAGGCATCTCATGATATGCATTTCCTATAGTGAAATCATTTGATCAGTTTAAACAACAGTCCAAAAGGTTTTGCACATCAGGACTTCTCAAGGATTTTAATATGTTAAAATATCCTGGGACCCCACACAAAAGCATTGGGCATTTTTATGTTTAAGAGTTCAGGGCCCTCGGTTTGGAATACCAGAGCTCAGATCTGTGCTCTGACACTTAACAGGGGTATAAACCTGGATGTATTCCTTACCTTTCCAAAGTCTTGGTTGGTTTTCTTATCTATAAATCAACCACATAGAGCCGTGAGGGTTAAATATTCTAATGTGTATAGTGCTCTTGGTTTCTGGCATAAAGAAAATTCCTAACAAGTGTTAGCTATTTTATGATTATATCATTCTTCATTTCTAATTTGTTCACAAAAATCTTTTTTATTATGAAGCATCTAGTATGTTACTCAAGATACACTTTGGAAAATATTGATCTAGTTTCTTTATTGCCTTTGAGAAATGTCGGGTCCCATTTTGAAGGGCCTTGAATGTCAGAACAAATTTAGAGTTAATTCTGTAAAAAATTGGAAAGCTTCCAACAATTATATTAATCTGTGTTTTAGGACAACGGTCTCCCACCTTTTTGGCACCAGGTACCAGTTTGATGGAAGAAAATTTTTCCACAAATAGGCAGAGGCTGGTTTCAGGATGAAACCGTTCCACCTCAGACCATCAGGCATTGGTTAGGTTGTCGTAAGGAGTGCACAACCCAGATCCCTCGCCTGTGCAATTCACAATAGGGTTCGCTCTCCTGCAAGAATCTAATGCCACAGCTGATCTGACAGGAGGTGGAACTCAGGTGGCAATGCAAGTGATGGGGAGCGACTGTAAATACAGAGGAAGCCTTGCTCACCCGCTGCTCATTGAGGCCCTGTTCCTAACAGGCCACAGGGCACGTTGGTTGGGGACCCCAGTTATAGACCACTGAAAAATAATGGGTTTGCTTCGAGTAAACTGGAAAGCCACTGGAAGTGGCCATGTTAAATCTTACCCGAGCCCTGTGCTCCTGGATATCAGCAACATCAGCAATGATGAAAGAAATCTGCCCATTGTTTGTGTTATTAGAAATGGCTTACTGAATGAACCACCATTGCTCATGTGACTTAGATAAGATTGGGGATGGCCTCCTTGTCTACTTAGGGCAAGGCCAGATGCAGACCTTCCAAATTCCCATAATTTGTCTCATACATGATTAGCTGACTGTTTGTCCTCATGACCAGTTAGAACAAAATGCAAACAATGGAGAGATGCTATAAATACAGATGAGGCTTAACTTGTTCACCCACCACTCACCTCCTGCTGTGCTTCCCAGTTCCTAACAGGCCAAGGACCCGCACTGGTTTATGGCCCAGGAGCTGCTGACCCCTGTTTTTCGAGCATGTATTAATATAACATGAATTGGGTGGGAGATAATAGAGTATGGACAACCCGTTGGAAGATAAATGCAGTAATTCTCTACGTGGAGAGAAGACCCAGAAGTGGGGTGGTAGAAAGGAGTGGGAGGCTGAACGTGAGAGACAGAATAAAGCTCCAAATGGAGAGAACTTACTGACTGATTATCTGTGTTTCATCTGGGTTCCACACTTTATGAACCACATCAGGCATGTTGATTCATGATTATATTTTAAAAGCCTATTTCAAAGTTTCAGATAAGATTTCAATATGAGTATTTACTAAGAATGCTTATGGTGTTGATTTTGGTATTTTTTCCATCAGAGTTCATGTATATTAGTTTCAGGGTTTTATTTTTTTATTTTTTAAGAGAGTGTGTGTGTGTGTGTGTTTGCACCTGCGTATATATAAACATCATTTATTTTGTCAATTTATTTTTCTCATTTTCTTCACAATAATTAGACTTGCAAAGACTACATTTATTTTTACCTCAGCACTGCTTTATCAATACTTCTTTCTAATTATAGCCTGTCTTCCTTATACATCTGAGGACAGGATTACTGTTTAGTGTCTCTGTAATTGGTCCAAGAAAACACTCCGAGTCTCTGGGGCATCATTTCCACCAGGTTTCCTGGTAGAAATGATCACTCTCTTTCTTCATTCAGTGATGCATTGAAATCAATAATCACTACACATTTCCTAATGTCGAGTCTCATCTTAGGATATAAGGGAGAGATGGATTTTGCTCCAAAGGGGTCTCGTTTTCAATTTCTTTCCACTGCTTGCAATGGTCCATTTTTTACTAGTTATCACCCTTGTTGGTAAAGCCCAAATACCTTTGCACTCAGCTGCAACAGCATTTCCTACAGACTGCAGGAACCAGTGATTTACGCCTGGTCTCATTAGGGACTTCCACTGAGGGAAGCATCTGGAAACAATGCCTCTCAGCAGTTCCTTCTCTCTGTCCTCTTTTTCTCCCCCCTTCTCTTCTTTTTAAAGAAATTTATGTAGAGCCCACCATGACCCAAATACCATACTGAGCCCTTCATATGTTTATTTTAATCTGCTTACAACCTTTCAAGGTAGCAATTATGATGTACTTTTCACAGACAAGAAAACTAAATCTCTGAAATATCCACTGGGATTTTGGAGCTTGGCTGACTCAAAAACTCATCCTTTAACTCCTAAAAACTTCCTCATGTTGGAGGTTCTTTGTTTTAGATCCTAATTGTCTTCTTTATGAAAAATTTTGATAGTCCATGCCGGAAAAGCTGGAATATCTGTCTGATCTCTCAGCCCTCTAGAGAGTCCAGAATATCCTGGAGAGCCACTCAATGCAAGCATGTGAGCTCCCACTCTTCCTTGAAATGGTGATAGGATTCTTCAAGGGCACCTTTGTCAATTAGGCGCAGAGTCATGCTTAAGGGTTGTTTGTTTGTTCTTATTACACAATCCCAAAGGGAGTTTTGTGTATATGTTCTATATATATATTCTATATATGTGTGTGTGTGTCTTTCTTGGCAGTTGTTAAGTACTAGGTAATTGGGTTTTAGATAGACATCTAGATCTAGTTTTTTAAAATATAAAAATATTGTATATAAATATATATATACATATATATATTTATATATATATGGGTTTTAGATAGACATATGGATCTAGTTTTTTTTAAATATAAAAGTATTGTTAATAATACCTACCTCATAGGATCACTGGGCCATTTCATAACAGCTTATTGAAAGTGCTTATTGTGATATCTGGCGTGCACTGAATAATCAGTAGCAGTTAATAATCTCTCTTTCCCTTTTCTTTTTCTTTACATGAAATACATTATTTCTTAGGAAATTATAGCAATATATTTGTGTCTCATTGTGCCAAATTCTGAATGCTGTAATTATCTTGATTCCACAGATGGTTTGACGATATCAGAATCTACCCCCTCCTGGTGCATATTTTTCATCACTTTATTCATTTTTTTGCAAATTATATTCAGCATACATGATTTTTTATGCTGCTTTTTCTATACATGTTGCTGCTATTCACATTACATTGCCCAGGGAAATGTAATCTATTGGGATTACATCCATGTTATTCTAGTGCTATTAAATCATGTAGTTATGCTTTTCTGCAGTTTCATCAAATATGTTCTTTGGAGTTCACATTGGACTCAGATTTGGAAAGTCATGTAAGCATGCTTTATTTTGTATAGAATCTAGAACATTTTGGAAAATTCTTAATTTTTACCACATTCATAAACTGAATAACTAAAGTTAGGCAATTCCTTTAGTCTTTGGAAAATAATTATGGTTCATCAGCTATGCTTCCTAGAAGAATCACTGAACCAAAAATATGTCCTACCTGATAAATTACAGTCTATTTAATAACCTGCAAATTAGCAAGTGTTAGCTCAAAGGAATGTAAATAAAATGAGTTCCAAAAATAAGGCTTAAACACAAAATGAGACTCAACAGATGTATGGTGAAAAGTATACCTTCAACTATATTTAGAATAAAAGTTTGCTAAAGTATTTCTAAGGCGGATCTTTTAGAAATTTGTGTCTTCCTATACCGTGAAAGAGATCAATATTTATTTATGCTCTTAGAATAAAAGCAGTGTTGTCTTTCTCCTCTGGAGCCTGTAGTGACAAAATATTTCACAGTTCCTTTATATTTTGTAACTTTAAATTTTCATTGTTGCTAGGCAAGGAATAGTGCAGAGATGTAGTCTTCTTTGTGAAGCACTTTTAATCCTTATTAATAATTTATACAAATCTATTGCAGAATGGTCTTTGGAGGATTAATGAGGAAATGTTTCAAAATATTTTCTCATTAATTCTCAAAATCTTGGATCATAGGCTTTAGATAAAATAAGAAAGATTATATTACTATTGTTCATAAAAAGAAAGCTAGAGTATCAAGTAATTCCTTAACTACATTTTGCAGAATGAAATATATAAATCACTAAGAATTTAATTATTAAGACTAAATGCTACCAGTTCACAAAGTATCTCATGCTGTATTACGGACCGTGAATTAGATTTTTTTCATAACTTCACAATGAATCATACTGGAAACACTTGGTGGCAGATATAACCCCTATTATTCTTTTATGTGCTGAGTATTGTTTAAAATGTCAAGAGTTTGTTCTTAACATGATTATCGGAGTAGACAGGATTCAATCCAACTTAAAGCGTTTTATTTTGTGGCTGTGTCTCAGTTGAGAATCATTAAATCAAGTTTAAAAGTAGTGTTACTGAACACATAGCACTTTGCACCTTTTGTGTATATGGGAGACAGAGAGATGAGAAAGTCAGTCACCTTCTCCATGCTCCCCAATCAAGTAAGAAATCAAGCCTGGTAAAATAACTTAAATACAAGACTAATGAAAAATACAGAAAAAGAAGGAGGAAAGAATGCTTTTGAATATAGGTGGAGTGTAAGGAGATTAATTATGCCTAGGAGGCACCCTGGGAAGAGTTTTGGGGGAAAATATTTGAAAAAGTCCTTAAGCATAGATAGCAGTTTTGTGGAGAGAGGCTGAAATAAGGGCGTTTCTCCTTGGAATGAACAAGAGTAGGGAGATTAGAAAGTACAATTTAGAGAATGGAATTGGTAGGAAATGGGGAAAGTGGTCTGACTAGTGATTAAATGACTGCATTTTCTTGGTTAGTGGGTACAAGACAGCAGGCAAAAGAGGTCACCCGAAGCCTCAGGAAGAGTTAATGAGGAAGTGAAATTGAGAGGTGACTGAGAAGGTCAATGCCACAAGCATTTATTGAGCACCTCTTGTACGCTCTTGCTAGGAGATGGAGACAGGAATGTAAGGAGGTTAGAGTGCAGTGTGCACGGGGCTATGATGGAAGTAAGCATACCATACCATAGAAAGCTTGAGGAGGAGCACCTCACCTGGAATGGGGATGAAAGGAGCAATCGAAGTAAAATGGAGGATATCAGAGAAGAAGATAGAATTAAGAGACTTCAAAGGGGCCGGGTGCAGTGGTACACACCTGTAATCACAGCACTTTGGTGGGCTAAGGTGGGCGGATCACCTGAGGTTGGAAGTTCGAGACCAGCCTGACCAACATTGAGAAACCCCATTTCTACTAAAAGACACAAAATTAGCCAGGTGTGGTGGTGCATGTCTGTAATCCCAGCTACTCGGGAGGCTGAGGCAAGAGAATTGCTTGAACACAGGAGGCAGAGGTTGTGGTAAGTCAATATTACACTATTGTACTCCAGCCGGGGGACAAGAATCCACCCCGCCCCTCCCCTCAAAAAAGAGAAATTTCAAAGGGGGTAGCAACAGGATTTAGCTGCTGCTATAGCCTGAATGGTTGTGTTTTATACATTGAAATCTTAATCACCAATGAGATATTATTAGGGGTTGGGGTCTCTGCGAAGTAATGAGGTCATAAGGTGAAGGCTTTATGAATAAGATTAGTGTCCTTATAAAGGAGACTCTAGAGAGCTCCCTCATTCCTCTCATCATGTGAGGACACAGCAAGACTATGAAGGCCATCTACAAAGCATGAAATGGGCCCTCACCAGTTATCAAGTCTGCCAGCACCTTCCCAGCCTCCAAGGCTATGACAAATAAATTTCTATTGTTTATAAGTCACCCATTTTTTATGGTCCTTTGTCATGGGTCCTCACCAGTCACCAAATTTGCCAGCACCTTGATCTTGGACTTCCCAGCCTCCAAATCTATGAGAAAAAAATTTCTATTGTTTATAAGTTATTCATTTTATGGTCCTTTGTCATAGCAGCTCAAATTAAGACAGCCACTAAATGGTTGAAAGAGGAAAAGGATAGAGAAGAGTTAAAGATGAATCTAAACATCCTGGTCTGAGCAGTAGGGTCTAAACTTGTCAATGCCATTAATGGAATTAGGCAGCATAGAAGAAAGAACAATTTTCAGTAGAAGACAGAGGGCTCAGCTCTGCACATGGGTTTTAAATGATATGGGGAAGCTATTAGAATGTTCTCAAAATGCTGTTGGAGTTGGTGGTGTGGCGTTCATAGAGAAGTCAGGTATAGAGGTATTTACATTAGAGTGATCAACAGAGAGAAAGAGCTATCAACTGTGGTACCCAGGAGATGCCTAAGAGTAAAGAGGGTGCAGTCAAAGGGGAAGAGTTAGTGAAAAGCATCCGGAAGGCACTTGCATTACACTGGCTACCAAGTTGTTCATGTTCACAAGATACATAGAAGAAGCTACCAGATAGTTAGGTATGCATTTAGATGTACCTAAGTATATCTGATAGCTTTAAGAGAAAGTATTTTCTTTCCTATTTTTAATTAGTTGTATTTAGAGTTGGCTTCAGAGTTTTATTTATCCTCTTAAAAACTGGTAATTGTAACATTGATTCATGATTTCTCTGCTATTGCTGCTTTTTCCCTACAGTTAAAACTAGTAGAACAATTAGCAGTCCCAATCTTCCACCTAAAGACATTTTAGCAAAAATGGTAGCTCATTAAGGAGCTAGTTCATTAAAAAGAAACAGAATAATAAAGCCAAGCAATTTTGCAACTCTCTTCTGCTTTTTTCCCTGAGATGAAAGATAGTAGCAACCTCTTCACACAGCCCAGTTGTTTGATATTTTTTAAACAAATGCTTAACATCAAACAGGAAATAAAAAAAAAAAAACTCAAGCCAACCATATTGAAGACCCGTTAGCATTTAACTTCTTAATATTTTGTGGTAAAAGAGTTTATATATGCAATTGTTACAGTAATAATTCCCTGAAGCCCCTGGGGCCTTCATATTACAGTGAGACTACAGTGTTTCAGAATACAATTTGTATTTTAACCCTAATCAGAAAAATAAATTGCTCATGCTTCACTGTATTTCAAACAAAGCACTGACTCACCTGTGATGTAATCAAAAAATTGAGGTGTTAAACACAAAATACCCTCAAGTCTATATTATTCAATGTACCATTTATATTTCTTAAGTATTGACAAAAAATGAATATTTACCTTTTATTTGTCAACATAAAACCTCCTACACCATCATTAGAAAAATCTTTACCAAGTCATTTCATGTTTCTTTGAATTAGAATGATTTCATTTTTCTGCCAAGGAAATGTGGCCAACTTCAGATGTGCATTAAGAATAATAGTCTAGCAAGATAGCAAATTCCAATTTCCTATGATCAGAGAATCTTATTACGTTTATCCTCTCCCTTCCTTCCTGTTCACATGGGAAGTTAAGGGATGTTTTTTGGTTTGAATTTGCTTAGCTCTACATTCTCATAAGTGGAAGGTAATGTTCTGGGAGCTGGCCAAACACTAACTACATCTAAGAAATGAAATTCTAAAGCCCAAGTTTATTTCTGGTTGCTGTTGAACTTTCCCATTTGTTGTTAAATGTGCAGATTGCAAAGTAGCATATTGTCTGTGACAACTTTACACAGTGGTGGAGATAGGCAGATGGTGTATCTTTTCACATATGATAAATGCCTAATTTAATGCTGATTTGTGGCAATCGGGACAATGCTGGCAGGCTTTTTAGGCTCAGGAATGTCTTGATAGTAGACCCAGGAGCAGGGCATGAACTGGGGCCCAAGCATGGGTTTATGACTATAGTAGTGTTGCCCACTGTCCTTCTTAAAACACTAAGCTGGAAGGGACCATCACCTAATCAATGAACAGGTGGATGTCCAGGAAGGTTAGGTGATAAGGTCAAGATCTTTGGGTTTAGTAGTGCCTCAGGATGGGTGCCACTGAACATCACCAATAGAATTTGTTTTGAGAAGAACCCAGGTGCACAACAATTTCAAGATTAAATTTCTGTGGAAAAGCCTAATCCTGATTTGTTATTACAACCCAGCATATCTTGGCACACTGTAAATGATCAATACATATTTGTAGAATGAAAGTTAATTAAAATGATTTAGACTACTCTGAACCACTTGTAAGTTTTGCTAGCATTTTCCCTTAGTATAGCTTTGCCTTATTCCTCTTCTAATATATATCCAATTTATTTGCCTCATCTGAGTGCTAGATAGCTTCCTATTGGTTCTAAAATGCAGTTGGGTATATACATAATCATGCTTATTGAAGACTAACCTAACTGGATTAAAAGTGATATTTTATTTTCATAAAAATTCAATAAAATGAAATAAAATGAGCTCCAGAGTTTGGAGATACTCAATTTTCAAAGAAAGATTTAAGAATCAGAGAGGCTGAATCACTTGCTCCAGACCACACAGCAGATGAGTGTCTTATTCCATGCAAGGGTCAGATTCATCTAACACATGCATCTGGAACTCTATTGGAAATGCTTACATATAAAAATATGGCTTAGCCCTTACTAGGTAACACATTTTATGTATTAAGAAACGAATGTCTAAAATGGTTAAGATACCAGTAGAAGGTCGACTGGTTAATAGGAGGTAAAATTGGCATATGAAGCAAGATTCCCCAATTCCCTGTCCCTTTCGTCTACTGCACCATGACTCCTTTGGTTATAGTGGAAAATCAATACTCTTACATGTGCTGTAATGATCCCTTGGTATAAAAGACTTCAAATATTTACTGTTTTTGGCAGTAATGTGTGTTTCACCATGGTATTCAAAATAATATGTAATATTTAATTTGTAAAAAATAAAAGACAATCTTTTACAAGTGGCTCGTTTCCATTTTCTTCCAATAACCATCCATTTGTTTGCTTTTTCTATTCACTATGCTCGGAGGCAGGAATTCAAAAATGAATAAAACAAGTCCTTGGCATCATGGGATTTATAGAACAGAAAGGAAAACAGATGGTTGGGGTAAAGGTATCTGAGGGAAAGGCTTGAAGATAAGAATAGAGAAATTAAACAAACAAACAACAGTAACAATAAATGATGACATCAAAAAAGGCTATAACAGGCATTTGTTGTCCATTTAGGAAGAGATGGGACATTTGGGTGGTTTTACTGTTTGGAAAATGAGTTTTGTTGTTTCATTTCTATCCTCCACATTCAAATAGTTCCATGGTTCCCTGATGACTACCATATTATTCCTAGGTACCCTTTTTTTGGCTTTTAAAAGAGTTTGTCCATACTTAAAAAGTATTTCTAAACTTTTCAACATTTACTAACATAGACTCTTTTATTGCCTATTTTCTCCTGGTTTATTCCTTTTCATTCTGTCATTGAAGAAATAGTTCTAGTGATAGAAATATTCCATTATTGAGAGGAATGTGGGAAGAAAAGAAGGCCAGTGGATAAGAATTGCTCATGATGTCTACCTTTGAATTCTGTGCACTCACAATGACACTCCAATGTGTGGTCTGACTCCTGGAGGAAGAAGCTCATGATGGGGAAGAATCCAAAGGAATGTAGTTGGAACATCATGTGTAAAGAACTTACAAAGGGAAAAAACATGTCATACTCACAGAACAAAAATGAGGCTCCTTGAGAACAGAGAATTATCTGATATGTGTATTCCCTGGCCTAGGTAAGTATGTGCTAGGTGAAAGTACATGAGTAACTGAATGACTCTGGAAAGTTTATTTCAATTTCTCCACACATGAAATTTTTGTTTATCCTTTAGGTTTTAACTGAAGTTTGGCCTCCTCCATGAAGCATTTTCTATCTACTGTGATCTATACAAAGCTCTCTTTTCCTTATCTATTTTTATACTAATGAACAGGGGCCCCAACTGACTGTACTTTCTTGATGTCTAATTTTTCTTTCCAACCAGCTCCCAAGGTCCTTGAAACCAGAAGTCCAGCTTAAACCTTAGTCATTACCTCCTTTAGGCTTTAACACAGTGCTGCGTTCATGGAATCGCAGCTTGTCTGTTGCTAATACCCAAGGTACTCAATTAAATCCTAATTCAACAAGGTCATGCTCACCTGGAAGCAGTATTTAATATGTCTGGAAGGTAACTTAACCCATTCAGTGGTTTTCAGATATCGTGAAGTATGAAAATATATTTGCATATGCTACAAAATATTTCTAGTTATCTAACTTTCAGCAACCACTTAAATTTACTTTGTAAAACTCTTGTGGTTCTATGAAACAGTATGAGAAATGTTAATAAGTGCAACAGAGGCTGGTGAGTCAAATAAAAATGATGGCTTCATATTTGACCTTTAGCAAGTAAAGAATTCTCAAGTATATAAATTTGCAATGGTTTTATTTCGTTAAGTCCCTCAGAGAGACTTTGACTAATGGTTATTTCAGGAAAGAAAGTCATAACTAACAAGCAGTGAGTTCTTAATATTAGCCTCTGAGGTCCCCGATTTGCCACAAAGCAAGCGGTGCACATTTTCCTTCCAAATAGAAAAAATAAAAATGAAATATAAAAGCTCATTAGACATTCCAAATCAGGATCTTCTTTAGACACACCCAGGACACCCAGGAATGTGTCAGTGTTACCAGGTATCACGTTATAAAGAAACCACAGTTCAATCCTGCGACATTCTGAATGGGACTGTGAAGACTGGTTCACGATGATTTTGTTGTTTTGTTCTGCTTTGAGACGGAGTCTTGCTGGGTCACAGGCTGAAGTGCAGAGGCACGACCTCGGCTCACTGCAAGCTCCGTCTCCCAGGCTCCAGCGATTCTCCTGCTCAGCCTCCTGAGTAGTTGGGATCACAGGCGCACACCACCACGCCTGGCTAATTTTTGTGTTTTTTGTAGTGACGAGGTTTTACCACGTTGGTCAAGCTCAAACTCCTAACCTCCTGATCCGCCCGCCTCGGCCTCCAAAGTGCTGGGATTACAGGTGTGAGCCACTGTAACTGGCTACGATGATTTTTTAAAGTTTAAAAAATATTTGTGTGGTTTTTTCTCAAAGTCCACTTTGTTTTTTCCACATTGCAAGAAAATTAGAACGGACACATTTCAATAGTTCCCAGTGCAGAATAGCTGTATTCTGCAGTGAATACCAGCGAAACCACACAGGACAATTAGAAAGAAAATACCTAAGCCATAGCCAATCAAAGAAGTGCCTACAGGCTTCAACAGGTTTCCTTCAGGCCTGAGACACTGAAGTCCTTTTCCGTTCTGACTCTCCCTAAAAAGAAGGGGAGATGCTTTATGTAATCTATTAATGAGAAAGGAGGTAGACAAAAATCCTGATTCCCATGTGCTGCTCCATGTTAGACAGAGAAGTACATTGTCTACTATTAAATAATATTTCTTTGCAGTATGGTTCTGTGTCCATATCATTGTTCTGGAAGCTGCTACGAACAAACACATTATATATAATGAAAGTTGAAAGAACAGAGGGCTGAGTTTTAAAGTTGAAAGAAAAGTCAGAGGGTTGAGATTTTTTTGATTCATATGATTCACAAAAACAGATTCCAAGATATGATCTAATCTTCTAAAAATAAAAATTTGTCCATTATAAACCCTTTTTTCCAGGGTAACTTTAAAAACAAATCTCATTTTATTATCCTATCATAAACTGCTTTTGAATTATTCAGAGTCTACTTAACATTTCTCTAACCATGATCGAGAGAAAGGACGGTTTGGTTGTACTTCTTTCCATATAAGGACTTTTGTTTCCCCACTCCCACCCCCGACTCTTTGTATTATGGACAGGGAAATTACTAAATCAGGGAAAGAGTTACATGATGGCCTTGTTCCTCTCTCAGGCTGCCAATTGATGGCATAATACACATGAAAACGTGAGAGTGAGGGCCAATTTTTCTAACCTAGTAGATAAAGTTTGTGGACTTCTGAGCTACATTGCATTACTAGTAATAACTGAAAACATAGATTATCAGCTATTGTGCTACATGTTTTACTTAAAGTAGTTATTATCTCCACCTTCAAGATGAGACAACTGAGATTTAGAAATTATGTAACTTGGTTAGTTAAAACTGACACTAAACCTCTTAACTCTGATCTCTCATTATAGCTACATGCATAAAGTTATGCTTCCTTATTGCTGGAAGGGAATCTTCAACAGACCTCCAGGGTTCATCCACAGAGCTATCCAGAAAAAGCTCCCAAATCACACAGATACTGGTTCACTTGGTGACAATGTTCCTCAAAACTGTTCCATAAAATATTCTAATCCCAGATAAAACATTTCAATATTATTTTCATTATTGAAAAAAATTTCCATATTTTAGGTCACCTTGGCTAAATGAGAATGAGCTGCATTTAAAAAAATACTTTTCAACGGACACATTGTAATTATACATATTTATGGGGCACAATATGACAATGTAATGTTTTAATACGTATATATGTTATATAACGATCAAATCAGGGTATTTATTGTGTTGGCCATGGATTTACTTTCATGAATATTCATATGTATGTCAGAGTTTCATGCCAGGGCAGTGGACACTGTATGGTTAAATAGTCTTCAACTTCTTATTCTAAGCCTTTGCTAGATGGTTTTTAACTAAATATAGGCATATTAAAAGTTCTCTTCTCATACCACAACCCTGATCTAGCTGTAGTTGGTTAAGAGTGGAACTCAGACGGATGGGATTATTTTTTCTTATGTAAGAAAAATAAATTCCTTCCTAGTAATCTGTAAAAATTCTTGTGATACAGAATGGGTGGGAGTGAAGGAATAGAATTTAGCCCTTGATTAAATACAGCACCTATTTGCATTTAGAATTTTAGTGAAAGATATTGTCTTAGGGAACTTGCTTCAAAGGCAGTATTAATGAAAAAGTAGAATGAATGATAAAAACTGCCAACATTTCTATCATGGCATCAATGAATACATGAGCTAATGTACCAGTGGTGGCCTGCTGTAAATGCCCATCACTGTCAGCAACCTTTTCCTGACACGGAGCACTGCTGTGCCATCTCATGTAGAGCAATAAAACTAGGAGGTGAATGACCTGCCATAACCCATCAAAGGCACTCAGAGCTGTTCTCCTTTGAATACCTCCAATTATCTAAATTTATAACTGATATAAACAGGAAAATTGGAATTAAACCTTTAAATTGCTGCTTCCCTGCCATTTGGTCTTCTTTATCTTTCCCATTAGAACCATTGTTAGTCTAGCTGTCTTAACTAATTCAGAGGAAACGTCAGGGGAAGATCAATGTTTGAATCCCTCATGTCCTATTTGATGTCAATCTGTTCCTTTTATGAAACACTCTTCCTATAGATTTAGAATGTGTGATTGCCAATGTTTCAGGCTGACCAGCAAAATGCTCAGTAAACATTGCACTTTCCTCCCAAATGGCGCAAGAGTCAAATGAATGCTGAATACTTAAAAAAAAAATAACTTTACTTATAACATGAGATTAGCTGAACAGAACATGAGTTGAAACAGAAAATGCTTGCGAGTTCCAAGGGACCATAGCTAGTTAGCATTAATGCATTTTGCTTTCATCCAGAGAAAAAAATATAAAGTCTGTGCTCTGTTTTGCCTCACTCCTTTCACCTCTTTTTCAGGCTAACTTTGTTCAGTTCTTTGCACGTATTTTCCATGAATACCAATATTGAAAGAGTTTTGAAGATATAGAACTGGGCTGACACTCCAGTGTGTTCATTGTATCGGCTACCACTGGAAGGCCCACCTGCACGCTTCAATCAGGAAGAAAAGCATTCCAATGCACTTACTGTAGAGATGGAGAAGGAGCACATTTTGTTGTTTTCTACTGAATGACTTCTATTGCATGTACAAGACACTGTAGAGAATTACAACTTCGTACTAAAGAATGTATCTTTTGTGCGTACAATAACTTTGAGGGTAAGTTCAAAAGACCCAAAACAATTGTTTTTTTGTCTTTACTTTTCCTACCTACAATGGATCCCTTCAACTCTGTTGCTTGGTTTATCACATTCTTTCTTACCACCAGGTTGGCAGAACTCTAGGCAAAGTTGACAGCCGAATATCAGAGTGCATCCACAAACACTAGTCTTGGTATGTGCTCATAGACTTAGAAACAAAGAGGAAGAACCGTGAGTTATGAGAGAAATGGCAACTAAGACTTTTTCAAAGACAAATGTACGTATTCACACGTAAGTGGCTGGAGCAGTTAGTTAGGAGTAGAAAAAACATCAAATGAAAGTTTAAGAGAGACACTTTATTAGATTTATTTGGGGGATGACCAAGGTATAGCTCATTAAAATTCCTTTAGTCTTTCTTCTCATTTACTTTTTTCACCATAGGCTTGTGAACTTATGCTAATTTATAAGTGTCAAGGAAGATTTTTCTGACTAAATAGCTGACACCATTTTCATTCTAAATAGGACAATTTTGAAAGTGACATTAACCCTTTCATGACACTGAATGAACTAGAGTGTTAACGAGTTTTCAGACTACAAAGTTATTGCTTCCACTGTACATTGTTGTTGCTTCCCAAAAACTTCAGGCATTTTAAAATTTACTTCCCAGGAAATAAATTTCACTCACTTACTTCTTGGGAAGAGTGTGGGGATATAGGAGTTCTAACCCAACAATTCAGGTCAAGTCAATAAACCTGACTCTCATATTACACTTCAATTTGAGTTATCTAGAGGAAACATTGAGCTCTCCTGAGAGACTCATCACAGCCTTTGCTTCCATCAAATAGTCACCTGGGGATGTCAGACATGGGTAGATCAAGATATTGAACAATCATATTAGCACAGCCCTATCTACCATGCCAAGGATATCAGTTAGAACCGTGCTAGACTGCTGATAACAAAATACATAACCACCGGGTGTCTTGTACATATTGGAGGTAATTTTTTCTCCTATAGCAAGAAAGTCAGAGGTAAGGGGTTGCTTGCCTGGGTTCAGCCATTCAATAATGCCAGCCTGGATCTAAGTGACTGTCTCCTTTTCCTTCTTACTTCCTCAGCGTGTTGGCATTTTCCCCTTAGGTTTTTTATCTCAGGCAGCAGGTCCAGGAATCGTGTCTATGTTCACAGCAGGAAAAGGGAAGTGTGGAAGAAATTTTCAGGGAATGTATGCTTCTATCTCATTGCCCAGAGCTGTATACTTGGCCGATCCAAGGGAGACTGGGAAAATAAGTATCTCTCCAGAGCTAGGGATAATGCTTTCCCAAACAAAATCGGGATTCTGTCTTTCTGTCTGCAGGAAAAAGGGTAGAAAAATTTTGGATTGGCAACTAGAAGTGTCAGGTGAGCTATGGTAAAAACCACTGCCTCAGAGCTAGAAGTGAGGGGCCCCTTCCCCCAGTAGCCTCTAAAACTGGAGAGAACATTAGTGAGGAAGAAAACTGCCCTCCTTGTCTCCATTTTAAAGGCCCTCCCTTCTTTCTTTCTTTTCCTTTCTTCCTTCCTTCTGTCCTTCCTTTCTTCCTTCCCCTTTTCGTTTTTTCTTTCTTCTTTCTTTCTTTCTTTTTCTTTCTTTCTTTCTTTCTTTCTTTCTTTCTTTCTTTCTTTCTTTCTTTCTTTCTTTCTTTCTTTCTTTTTTCTCTTTCTTTCTTTCTCTCTCTGTCTCTTTCTTTCTCTCTCTCTTTCTCTTTTCTTTCTCCTTCCTGCCTTCCTTCCTGCCTTCCTTCCCTCCTTCCTTCCATTTGCGACAGAGTTTCTCCTCTGTCACTAAGGCTGGAGTACAGTGGCATGATCACAGTTCACTGCATTCTTGACTTCCTGGGTTTAAGAGACCCTCATCCCTCAGCCTTCTCAGTAGCTGGGACTACAGATGTGTGCCACCATGCCCAGCTAATTTTTGTACTTTTTTGTACAGATGGGGTTTCGCTATATTGGCCAGGCTGGTCGCAAACTCCTCCGCTCAAGCAATCCATCCGTCAGCCTCTCAAACTGTTGGGAGCCACTTACAGGTATGAGCCATGTACTTGGTCTAGTCCCTCCCTTCTTCAGGTTTTACTGCAGACTGGTCTATTTCGGAAAAGCTGTGACTCAACAGCTAACAGAGGCCACAAATATTTCTAAATCCACTAAGAGGCAACTATGCAATAATTGACAACTGATGTGCCGCACTGCACCAGCCTGAAGCCTTTTTATACATACTTGTAAGAACAATGAAGCAGGTTTTAAAGGCCAGATATCTGTGCTTACCAGAGAAATCCACCATCTGGTCCCTATCATGCTGGCATTTTAGATTAGAGGAGTTTTTTTTCCCCCTCCCCACTATCCTTTGAAGAACAGGTGGTTGTTTTGGCCTTCCATCATAGAAAGGTTTCCCTTTTTATAAATGGCAACACAAAATATTAAATCCTGGTTTTTTGTAACTTTCTCCTGGTATCTTTGTAAAAAACAAATTCACCAAATCTGTTAAAGTTTCTGCTTCTCAAAATAGCTATGAGGAAGTTGATTTCTCAAGGGCAAAATCTTTTCAAGGACTTCTTAGGATATGGAAACTGAACTTCTAAAATCTTCTTACTTGAAACAAAAGTAGATCAACTCTTTAAAAAGTATACTAGACATTTTTGACAACAGAATTCCAAATAAATTTTAGATAAAGACCAAACTGAATAAAATACATGGACAAGGTGATAAAAAAAATTGGGAAGTTAGAATACAATGAGAGTGATCTGTTTTGTTTTCAGTATTTTTTCTTAAAGAATGTATTTATATACATTTTTAACATAAAAAAGGTGGAGACCATATTTGTCCTTTTTTCCCATTCTTCAAGTTCTTTTAAAAGACATGGGGAACCTTTAATTCTAAGTAAAGAGTAAATACTCCTACTATGGTTAACTCCATCCAGGATAAATCCAGAATCAGAAGAAAAATTCATAATTTTAGATTCCTGAATATTTTGATTTTCAATTTTTTTCTTCTTCATCTCTTTTTTTCTCCTCCACCTCTTGTTCTTCTATTCCAGTAAATCTCCTGCTACACAATAAGCATTTCACAGTAGGATATCAAATGACATTGCACCCCATAAATCTTTTATTCATCCTACAAAGGTTTTGTAGCATACAGTACAGGATCTAAACTACTGCCTAGTAAGGAAAATCATCCCATATTTCCGAAACCATCTCCAATTTTCGGTGGCTTGTGCTATCTCCTCTTCCTCAGTTTAAAATAGCTTGTTTCGGCAAAGAGCAAATTAGTGAGTTAAAGACTAATTTACTTTATATTTTGGTGTCCAGTATTTTAAGTAATTTTTAAATGCGTTCAAATAGAATTATCCCTAAAGAAGGAAGATAAAGCTAAGTTTCTTATACATGTAATATTTATTTTGAGTAACCGTCCTTTGCAGAGTTTTTTTTTTTTTTTTGAAACACTGATGCAAACCTTATCTGTGAAAATTTCTAGACCTCCTGGGACAGAGTAATTGTATGTACGCTAAATTCAATATTTGTCTGTCATTTGACAATAAAATCATGTGATACTGTTTGTCTGAATTATACTTTAATTTCTAATCATAAATACTTTTATGCATTCTTTACCTCTCCAATTGACTTCAAAATTCAAACTATTCTGATTTTCCTCAGTGTCTTATGCATAGTAGACTCTAGATTAATTACAAACTATTTTTCTCAAACTTAAATGATAGACTTCTCTTTTACAAATCACAATTCTGTTTAAGTACATATAGAAACTACCTAATACAGAAAATCAATATGTAAAACAAATCAATTTTTGACTCACTTTGAATTTTCTTGAAGGATTTTTGCCATAAACCTCTTTACAAGTGCTATAGTTTTGCTTTCTGCTGGGATTTAAGTTTTTGAATTTTCTGCCTAGAGCTCATTGTGCAATTTCTTCATAAATACTCAAGGAATCAAGAAGTCATCCACTAATTACTACCCCAAACAGTAGAAATAAGGCCCACATTTTTTATGTCTGTGTAACTGTAAGTACAGATTTAGATCTATCTTCCATTCTGAAAATATAATAGCACACATTGTATAATACTAGTATAATTAAAGTACACAATGAAGTGTTTCTGAAATGCTTCAGAATTAAGACTTCAGTATTTTAACAGGAAGTAGTCTTGATTTTGCCAAACTGGTCAAAGTCATCAGGTTCTCTGGAAATTTATAGCAAAGACTGCAATTGGCAGGAATACAATATAAGTGACACATACAATGACACACACATATATAGACATACACACTCATAAACACATAAAACTGTAAAAGTGTGCTCTTGTTACACAAAGTGGCATGGAAAAGTTGGAGATAAACAGAGCCCATTTATATAATCACGTGCCAGAAAAAGAAAATTAAAAAAAAAAAAGTTGGTCTTTTGTGTGTGTATGTGATAGCTCACCATCATCTGTAAAGTATCTATCTGTATGAAGAAGCTATTCACTAATACTGAGGAGACTAGAATATCTTCAACTGATCCACACAAAACCTCTGATACAACATCTTTTTTGGTATTTAATTCAAAACTTAACTGAATGCTCATGCCTCAGTGGACTGTGTGATACTTTAAAATACAAGTTCTATCAGAATGAAATCAATCATTTTTAGAGGATTTTGGTATTGATAAGAATCATCCTTCTTTCATTCTCTTTGATCATCCCTTGTGGAAAACCCAAAGAAAGTGCCGAGAACTTAAATCAGTCATAAAAAGTGAAATATCTCCTAGCAAAAATCAGATCATTGAGTATCATCAAGAATCTCACACAAATATCATATATAAAATATTTTCATGTTTTGAGTCAAATGTGAAGAAAGGGAATGAGTCTATACCCTGTGTAAAAAGGCAGCTGAGTGCTTTATCAACACTCTTTTACATTTGGATTTCATTCCATTATAATCACTATGATAGCCTGTGCGGTGTGCATAATGCATTCTACATCTAGAAAATGGTTGTGTCTAAAAATTCCATCCCTCCCATTTCTGTGGTAAAGATTTGTCTTCAACATCATCAATAACTGAAGCAATGCTCATCTGTGACCATCTGTTCTTATTGTATAACAGTAGATTTTGGCAGAATTTGCAGGCATTGAGCTTGTCAAAACGTTAGAACACCTGTTTGATTTTTACCTTATCAGGCCATTCAGATGGTTGAGTGTGAGTGGAAGGTTGGGCATAGGGAAAAAAGGCTTTTATCATTTCTTCTGAAATGGAAAATATATAAAAAAATTTTCCGTTGATGATTATTCTCTACTGTTAGAAAAATTAATATACTGTTTTAAAAACTATAATTAATATTGAGATATCTAAAGTTAAATGAGGAAAATGTACAAATACAGTTTTGATTGTCCACACACAATTTTCATCTACTGAACACATATCTTATTATGTAGCAGTGTCTACACATACTAGGTACTCAATCTGTGCATTAATTAATAAATGAACGGGCTGGGTGCTGTGGCTCATGCCTGTAATACAAGCACTTTGGGAGGCTGAGGTGGGCGGATCATGAGGTCAGGAGATCGAGACCATCCTGGCCAACATGGTAAAATCCCATCTCTACTAAAACTACAAAAATCAGCTGGCTGTGGTGGTGCATTCCTGTAATCCCAGCTACTCAGGTAGGCAGGAGAATAGGCAGGAGAATCACTTGAACCAGGGAGCTGGAGGTTGCCGTGAGCCAAGATCGTGCCACTATACTCCAGCATGGTGACAGAGCAAGACTCTGTCTCAAAAAAATAATAGTAATAAAAATAAAAAATGAATGAATGAATTAAAGTGTATTTGATTCTTGTAATGAATGGACTTTGAATTACTATTTCCATTTTTATAGGTGAATGAAAGTGATGCTAAAATAATTTTCAGAGCTGCAACTCAGAGTGATTCCTTCTGCCTTCTGGTCACAAGCTTTCCATTAGGCAATGTGAGTAACTTGGTCTCAGGTGTGTGTCCCGAATTAGTAACCTCTCAGGAGATAAAGAGATTAGATGTACCAAAGCCTGGGGCTGTTGGTTTGGAAAAGCTAGCCAGAGGAAGTGACTTTGAGTAGTATCAAAAGCAGAAAGCAACACCTTTGAGAAGCTAGGAGGTAAAGGAAGGAGGTAGCATGTGAATTCTTGGAACAAGCAGTTCACTAGAGCAGTGTCTAAAGCAGGCAGTGAGATGTTTCTATTTATGTGGAGGGAGGAATAATTGGGAGAGTAATTTGAAACCTATAATTGGGAGCTTGGATTTGATACAAGGCAGAATTGGGAGAGTGATTGATGTGACTAAAACAACAGCAGTGATGAGCACTGCCGCTGGGTGAAGAATGAATTGGCAAGCCCAGGGCAGCTGGCTGCCTGGAAGGCTGCTACAGCGGTACCCATCCCAGACCAGTTGCTGATGTCAGTGGACCGAGCCAAGATGAAGAAATGCTATTGAGACAGGATCCACAAGCTGGAACAGTGGTCTCCAGGCTCCATTACCCCCTTCAGAGAATCACGATGAGTTATGCGATGACAGAAACTCTTCCTTTTTTCTTTTTCATTGAAACGTCACTTTTTCTTGCTATTTAGTGTATCATATATGTATGTGAAACAAAGCAAAGTATTTTTTTGTTTTGTTTTATTATTGAAGCACCTCCAAAGCAAATAAAAAATTCTGAGGGAATTTAAACAGTAATAAATTTGGTCAGGCATGGTGGCTCATGCCTGTAATCCCAGCACTTTGGGAGGCAGATGACTTGAGATCAGGAGTTGGAGACCAGCCTGGGCCATCATGGAGAAACCCTGCCTCTACTAAAGATACAAAAATTAGTTGGACATGCTGACATGCTCCTAGAGTTCCCACTTATATTATAATATAAAATAATATAATTGAACTTTAATGGATTTAAAGATTATCTTGTCTAAATTTTATTTTTCAAACAAGGAAATTGAGACTTTAAAAGATGAAGTGATTTCATTCCCATATTCTTCTAGCCCAAGCTCTGGAGTCAGATTGATCTTAAGTTTGAATCTGTTTTTTTATTTATTATCTGGGTAACTTTAGAAAAGCCATGTGATTTTCTCAGTTTCTTCATCTACAAAACAGAGAAAAGTATAGTGCAATAGTTATTATACTATGAACAAAACATTCTTTTTCAAGTCACTATAATGTAGTAGTTAATGGTGTATAATCTGGAGCCAGACTGCTTGGGTTTAATTCCCGACTCTGCTACTCACAAACAATGAAAACTTGGACATGCTGCTTAATCCCTCTGTGCCTCAGTTCCTTCTTTTGTCATATGGGGTATGTATAATCTATATGTATATAGTATTAAATGAGAAAATATATTTGTGTGTATTACCAGTATTACCAGCAAATAGCATGGGATAAATGCTCATTATAACTAGGGTTGTTATTATGATCACTCATTATTTTTGGTTAGTTCCGCTTATGTGTTGGGTGCTGAGTTAGATGTAGAATATATAGAGAGGAAAGACACAGCTCCTTTCCTCAAGAGCTCAGAGTCCAGACAGTTGATGTAAGGAAAGTGACAACCGCAATTCAGTGTGATAAGTGCTACCATGGAGGTTGCCCCCGTCTCTCTTAGAGCTCAAAGAGGTCTAGTGAATCAGGATCAAGTCATTGCAGGAGAGTCATTGGAGAGTCACTGGAGAGGTGGGAGGAATGGTCAGCAGCAAACCCTGTAGTGAGGTGAAGCATTAGTGTTTGTGTATTGGGAGCCTGCAGAGCAGAGACTAAATCAGCAAAACAAAATGCAGGTGCTTAAGCTGAGAGAAAATCCAACAACTGGTGGTTGTTTTGTACCACTGGTTGTAGGCTGCACATGAGGTAGGGCTGGATAGTTACAAGGTGGATTGACAAAGAAGGGCATTGTATTAGTCAGGGTTCTCTAGAACCAATAGGATGTATGTATACTTGAAATGGGAGTTCATTAAGGAGAATTGACTCTCACGATCATAGGGTAAAGTCCCACAAGAGGCTGTTTTCAAGGTGAGGAACAAGGAAGCCAGCAGTAAATCAGCTCGAGTCCCAAAACCCCAAAAGTAGGGAACCCAACAGTGTAGCCTTCAGTCTGTAGCCGAAGGCCCAGGATCCCCTGGCAAACTACTAGTATCAGTCCAAGGGCCCAAAAGCTGAGGAACTTGGAGTCTGATGTTCAAGGGCAGGAAGCATCCAGCACAGGAGAAAGATGAAGGCCGGAAGACTCAGCAAGTCTTCTTTTCTATCTTCTCCTGCCTACTTTATTCTAGCTGCACTGGCAGCTGATTAGTTGGTGCCCACCCAGGTTGAGGGTAAGTTTGTCTTTCCCAGTTCACTGACTCAAATGTTAATTTCCTCTGGTGACACCCATACAGACACACCCAGAAACAACACTTTGCATCCTTCAATCCAATTAAGTTGACATTCAATATTAACTATCACAGGCCTTATTACACATACTGCTAACCTACATACACTTTATCCTGAAACCAATGAGGTACAATTAAAAGATTTTAATTGCTGGGACGGCCTGATTACGTTTTCCTTGCCAAAAATTGATGAGTGCCCCCTGGGTCCACTTCTGTCTGAGTATATAGATACTGCAACACATTCACCCGAATCACAATCACCAAGAAATGACTTGGCGATTTCTTCTTCTCCTACCAGATGGTAAATTCCTTGAAGGCAGTCATCTGGCTTTCTATTCCCAACATCTGTCATAATATCTACAGGTAGGCATTAATGTGTCTAGAATGAACAAATAAATGGAGAAGACTGAAAGCAAAAATTCAATTAAAATGCCTTTTTCTCCTTACTTCATGAGAATTGATAAGGATTTAATAGCAGTGGTGGCGGGGGCATAGAAAAGGGATGAGTTCAACAGATATTTAAGTAAGAATATTGACAAGCTTTGGAGTTAGAGGCTGACTTGGAGGCAAAAAGAATAATTAATCTAGAATGACTTTGAGATTTCAAGAGTGGTCAACTCAGTGGATGATGGTTACATTCACTGGGAGTGAAAACGCAAGGGTAGGTTCACAGATGAAGCCAATGAGTTTATTTCTGGGCATGTCTATTTCAAGGAACCTGCAGATGAAATGAAGGGATGTCTAGGAGGCAGGTGGATAGAGAATGATCTCAAAATCCTTGAGTATCACATCCTTCAACTCACAGTCCATTGTACTTTTCCTCCTTTGTAATGATCTTTTTTAAAGAAAAAAGCTAGGCAAACAATAACTACAAGAATGTTAAAGCAATTTGTACATAATGATTTTTTAATGATTACAAAATCAAAAGGGATTTTTTTCTTGACCATCTGTCTGGAACACCCTTAAGCCAATCCATGTCTCTGGAAAAGATCCAAGTTGAACAGTAACTCCTCCAGGAAATCTTGCCACACCCTTCCAGATATAAAGAACATTCACACAGCAGTTGATTTTACCTTGTCTACAGCACTAGTTGCAGTGTATTCAGGTATTCATACTGAATAATATGTGCAGGACAGTCTCATCATTAGTATGAATTTTAGAATCAGACATATAAAGTTTTGAAATTTCAGCTTTGCCATTTAGCTGAATGATCTGGGGAAAGCAGTTTGCCTGCTCTTAGCCCCAGGTTTTCTCATATGTGAAATTCAGAGGGCAGTAGACATTGTGAAGGTTTGAAGACTTCCACTGACTTCTCATCATACTCAGCTTAGCACTTTCATCTCTTCTCCTCGTTTCCTTTGCTCCAGCCACACTGACCTCTGTGTTTCCCTGAAATAACCAAGACACGTTCTTTCCACCTAGAGTGCCCTTCCCCCAGCTATCTGCACAGCTAGCTCCCTCGCTTTTTTCCCAAATATTTTCACGAAAGTGATATTCTGTCCTATAGCTATAATAGAGAAGAAAGTGCTGCTGAGTCTAATATGGAACACCTGCATGTATATTGGCAAAGGCTGGAAGGAAACACACTCCAAAGGAAAGTTGTATCAATGAGGCGAATTATGTGCAAACTGTTCTCCTGGTACATTATTGCTTTTGATGTAGTTTTGACATTTGAAATGCAATTAAAAACTCAATTTCTCATGAGATTTTCCCTTGGTACCCTAGGTACAATTTCAGTATCACGCTGCAATATTTCCCTTCTCTGCTTCATTTTTTCCTCTTAGCATTTATTGCAACTTAACATGCTACATATTTTACTTATTTTTGTTTGTGCACCAAAGAGGAAAGTAAGCTCCTTGAGGATGGGGATTTTGTCTGCCTTTTTCCCTGCCATATCCCAAGTATCTAGAATATTGCCTAGAATATATAGGCACTCAAAAATGTATTTTGAATGAATAAATTGTATATATAAATTGCTTAGTGCAGCATCTGACATATATCACATACCTGTCATATAGTAGTTGTTAATGTTGTGAATTTTGCTAATGTTTTGCAGGATCTTGAGAAGTCACGAAATACACTGTATTCATTATCTTATGACTTCTACTACAGATGATGCTTAAGAGATAAATGAATTAATGAACTGACCAATTCTATGTAAAGATTAGCTACTTGCGTCACTGTTGGTGATGTGGTTGCTGCCTCAGAATCAACGCTACAGAGCTAGAGAGAGGCTGGAAGCAGAGTGGAGGCAGCACAGTGGCTCTATAAACTTGAGCAACCGCACCTCACCCCATCCAAACTCCTCTCATTTTTAGAAAGGAGCTTATCATCAAGGGAATTTTGCAACTCTTGCAGTCTCTGAGTCTGTGGGTTCCAAAAGGTGAGGTAAAAGGTAAAATCTTTTTTTGTTTTGTTTTGTTTTTTGACATGGAGTCTGGCTCTGTAGCCCAGGCTGGAATGCAGTGGCGCGATCTTGGCTCACTGCAACCTCTGCCTCCCGGGTCCTGGTTCAAGCAATTCTCCTACCTCAGCCTCCGAAGTAGCTGGGATTACAGGCATGAGCCACCGTGCCCAGCTAATTTTTGAATTTTTTAGTAGAGATGGGGTTTCACCATGTTGGCCAGTCTGATCTTGAACTCCTGACCTCATGATCCACCCGCCTCGGCCTCCCAAAGTGTTGGTATTACAGGCATGAGCCACCATGCCCAGCCAAAAGGCAAAATCTTTTACCTCCTTAACTTAAAAAACTCAAATTTCTGGGCTGGGCATGGTGACTGAGCCCTGTAATTCCAGCAGTTTGGGAGGCCAAGGAGAGGGATCACCTGAGGTCCGGAGTTCAAGACTATTCTGGCCAACATGGTGAGATCCTGTCTCTACTAAAAATACAAAAATTATCCAGGCATGGTGGCAGGTGCCTGTAATCCCAGCTACTCGGTAGGCTGAGGTAGGAGAATTGCCTGAACCCAGGAGGTGGAGGTTGCAGTGAGCCAAGACCGTGCCATTGCACTCCAGCTTGGGGAGCAAGAGCATGAAACTCCATCTGATTAAAAAAAGAAAAAAAAAAAACCTCAAATTTTTTTTTTGTCATGAATGAGAACTGGATTAAAAACAATGGTATCATACAGTACTTCTTATAGTCCTGTGTGCATGTGTACATGCACACATACTCGATGTTGACCTGACAATTTTTCATGCCTTTGTCTGAGTGATCTGTAGCAAGTAGGAAGGTATTTCCAAAGTGTTATTAATGACTTAGAAAGCAGAAACTGTGTCAAAACCAGCTTAGCTAGTTTGGTGGCAGGAGGTACCAAGAGGCAGAGTGAACTTGAAGTTGAAACTACAAAGAACTATTGATACTGACAGTAAAGCATGCCTCAAAATGAAATTGACATGGAATGAACCGACATTGAAATAGTATCTTAAAATCTTGAAAAGCATGACAGAGCATTCAATTATATAACTAAAGGGAATTGGAGAAAATGAAGACATTGGTAGTGATCTTTCCTTCAAACACATTTTCCTCTATAGGTCAGGCTCACTTTGCACATAATTAGTTACTTTGATTTCTCACTCCATCACTTAATCAATTTCAGTAATGTTTCAGCTTTACTATTAGAAAGTTTTACATTCATGTCAAACCCAAAACAAATCTGAAGAGCTGCAGAAGTAATTTGAGTCCATGTTACAAAAAAGAACGTTAGTCCAGGACTTGGAGTGAATTAATGTGACATCTTAAAAGCTTTGGGTTATAATCCAGGCTCTGCCACAGGCAGTCATAAACCATGGGCAAGTTATTTAATCTCTGATTTTTAGAATCTTTAGCTATAAAGCACAAGCATAATAATTCCCATTTCATTGTATTCACTCTGAAGCACAAATGATACATGTGATTGTGCCTAGTATATAAAACAAGATTGACAAATTCATTTTGACATATATTTGAATAAAACTGTCATATCTTATCTTATAGAATTGAATAATTGTGTAAAGCCAGGAGGAAGAGAAATGTTTGCACTTATATTTTTATTTTATTTATTTATTTTTTTGAGACAAATTCTTGCTCTGTTACCAGGCTGGATGGAGTGCAATGGCCCGATCTTGGTTCACTGGAACCGCCGACTCCTGGCTTCAAGTGATTCTCCTGCCTCAGCCTCCTAAGTAGCTGAGCTACAGGTGCCTGCCACCACAGCCCGCTAATTTTCGTATTTTTAGTAGATGACGGAGTTTCACCATGTTGACCAGGATGGTCTCGATCTCCTGACCTCGTGATCCACCCGCCTCTGCCTCCCAAAGTGCTGGGATTACAGGCGTGAGCCACTGTGCCCGGCCTGCAGTTACATTTTAAAGATGAGGAAACATGATCAGAATGGTTAAAGTAACTTGTCCTAGTTATGGGCCGAGTTAAACTTCGCCTTTTCAACTTCTTGGCCTACTGAGTCTTAATTCCACCACTCGTATGTGTTCTAATCATCTGTTCATGGGTAAATATCATAAGAATCCCGGTATTAATAGAATTTTCCCCTTTTCTTTTCTAAATACCTAATTATACTTTAAATTACTTATTTCTTCAGCAGATACCTTTATTCTACTAGCAGCAAATAGCAGAACAAGAGTCCCTGCCCCAAGAAGCTGATATTGTGGTGCAATTCACTCAGCCAACATTCCTCAGTGCTGTGATGCCCTCGACACAGTCTAGGAACAAATCCTCTCCTAACCTTGTGGGTGAGGAAATACACCAGGAAAGCTGACAGAAGGGATGGCAAGGTAAAAAGTTATACGGCCACAGGCCAGGTTAGGGGGTTAGTTCAGCCCAATTGTGTCCAGCAAGTCTTCCAAGAGATGATGACCAATGAGCTTTGTCTTGGACTATGAGAGGACAAGCTAGTTACCTGAAGCCCAAGTAGAAGATTCCATCTGGAAAAAGACCTCCTTGTTGCTTTAAAAATTAGTATATAGCCAGGCGTGGTGGCTCATGCCTGTCATTCCAGCACTTTGGGAAGCCAAGGTGGGCAGATCACAAGGTCGGGAATTCGAGACCAGCCTGGTCAACCTGGTGAAATCTCGTCTCTAAAAATGTAAAAAATTAGCTGGGTGCAGTGGTGTGTGCCTATAGTCTCAGCTACTTGGGAGGCTGAGGCAGGAGAATACTTGAACTGGGGAAGCAGAGGTTGCAGTGAGCCAAGATCATGCCACTGCACTCCAGCTGGGAGACAGAGTGAGACTCCATCTCAAAAAAAAAAAAAAAAGTATGTTTAGTACCTAAAAAAATAGCATACCTGTTGAGTTATTAAACCATATGAGTTTTCTGCAATAATTAGGCTTTTTAACAAAAAGAAAATTAATAGTACCTTAATATAGTGTGCTTTTTAGTGTGTTCAGAAATCATGTTGATAGCAAACTTATAGAATTTTATGAGAAAAAAATGCATATGAAATTGCACATCAGCTGACAAAGGTATTGTGAGTACACAAGTAAGTATTCAAAGTAGATTTTATATATTAATTATTTTTGTAAATAGATACACATAATCTAATGTTTTTTTTTGTATTCTTATTCTAATATAACATATCTAGCCTTTCCTCCAAAAGTCAGTTTCTAACAGGTCTTCTTTTTAAAATGGTTTACCAAATTGAAATGAGAATTAAATTTTGAAAACAGCTAAATATATACAATATTGCTCAAAGTGCCCTGAAATTACTTTGAAGGACTAGCATTAACAATACTTACATTTGTGATTAGGTCTGAGGTCAATCGGGGCTTTGTGTTACTTTTGATTGTTTTTTAAGACATACTACAGTTTAGCTTCGATTAAGTATGTAGTCCTGGAACACCTAGGATTTCCTGATATGTTTTTGTACAATAATCCTTTCTAAGCCTGGCTATTACAGCTGCCTTCTTTGCTCAGGCAGGTTTGTCTGACTGGCCTAATGGATGCTTTAAATCCAGTCCTTCGAAGTTTTCCACGCATCTTTTCATTCTTGCCTTGCTGTCCTGATATTCAGTCTTTTGTTGTAGTCATTTAAATAAGTACAGTATCTATAGAGTGATGAGGCATGCTGCTTTGCATTGTTCGATTTTTGGTATGTTTTGCTATTATTAATAAACATATTTATAAACCATTCCCAGAGGTGATAACCCAGTTCTGTTTTTAATATCTTAGGACAAAATTTCTAGAACAACCTTAAGGGGACCGATTATAGAGATGTCATATTCAGGCAACCAGAAGGAGGATTTGGGGACATCTTGGTGGCATGTACTCTATGCTCAGTGTGCCAGGGCTGCCCCAGTCTGAAGTAGAAGAAAATGATGCAAATGGACTTAGTTGGACTGAGATGGGACAGAAATTGTCAGGGTATGCTGAGAAGAATTGCCTTCCCCCATGTCTCAGACACATGCCAACTAAATGCTTCTCACATATTCAGTACAAAAATACACTGATTCATTTACTTAGCAATTATTCCTTAACTACCTGCTATGTATTAAGCACTCTGCTGCATACAGAAAACACATGATAAATACATTTTCTACCAAAGAAAGCTCAAAGTATTGTGGAAACATTTTTTGTGTGTGTGTGGCGGGGTGGGGAAGGACTTAAGTAACTTAAGTGTTTATTTTTTTTTTTTTGGTTTTTGTTTGTTTGTTTTAGCCAGAGTCTTGCTTTGTCACCCATCCGGGAGGGAGTGCAGTGGCGCAACCTCCACTCACTGCAGCCTCCGCCTCCCGGGTTCAAGTGATTCTCCTGCCTCAGCCTCCTGAGTAGCTGGGTTACAGGCACATGCCACCACACCCAGCTAATTTTTGTATTTTTAGTAGAGACACGGTTTCACCATGTTGGTCAGGCTGGTCTCGATCTCCTGTCCTTGTGATCCACCTGCCTTGGCCTCCCAAAGTGCTGGGATTACAGGCATGAACTGTTGTGACCGGCCAAGTTTTTTTTTCTTTTTAACTGAAATTGGAACGATTATGACTATATGGTGTATGAATGAATACTGTGTAAAATCAGCAAGAGCAGGGACTGTTGCTTGCTAACTTTTGTGTTCTTAGCTTAACACCATCCAGCCACAGAATAATGAATGAGTCTCCCGTGTTTATGGAGCAAATTGCTAGACTGATCAATCCAGAGTGTTCTCTGATTGTTCGGCCTCACTGACTCACACTTCTCAGAACTACTGCGATCACTTACATGAGTTGGCATTATTTTACATGTGCTAGTCTTCTTTTATCAATCAGCTAACTGATTGAATCATGTACTTGTGTAGGGACCTGGATGGCCCTTCTGAACTCCCCGAAAGCATGTGGTAGAGCTATGGAAAGCACCCTACTGAGTGCTGGAACCAGAAATATTGACCTGAGCCAGAACACTGTCATGTACCCAGCTCTGTTCTAACAGAACAACTCTTCTCAGTGGAGTCTTTTGTGTTAGGACTGCTACCTAAGGCCCTTCTCTGGGGAGGGTATCTCAAGATTCCTCCTGCCTCCCACAGCGTTCATGTGGCCACACTTTGGGTTAACTGACATGCCCTGACTTCAGAGTTCCAAGGGGTCACACTGCAACACATGCTGTAGCAATTATCAGGCCACGCGAGGTCCTCTCTGAGCCTCTGAGCGGTCTCACGATCCTTGGCAGTGTGAAACATACTGAACGTTGAGAATCAGAGGGCCAGAGTGCCATTATTTAAACCAACTCATTTTAAACCTGGATCAAAGCCAATGGCTCAGAGTAATTTAGAAACATGATTATTTGCTGACTAAGTGGGGCCAAATTTTGGCTCCTTCTTTACTTGATCATGACAAAGTATTTGGGAATTCAAACCTGAAATCGTCTGTTATCCCACACAGAGAACTCCCATTTGCAGATTAAAGAGTAAGTTTAATTAAGTTACACTGACCTCTTGGACATTCACCAGGAACAAGAAAGGCTGGGTCCTAGGAGGCCTACAAAATGGCCAGCTAACAAAATGGCCCAAGCAAAAGGCTTTTCAAAACTTTTATTTTTAATTTATATTTATGTATTTATTTGAGACACAGCGTCACTCTTCCACCCAGGCTGGAGTGCAGCCACGTTATCTCGGCTCACTGCAACCCCCACCTCCCAGGTTCAAGTGATTCTCGTGCCTCGACTTCCAGAGTAGCTGGGACTACAGAAGCATGCCACCACGCCCAGCTAATTTAGTATTTTTAGTAGAAATGGGGTTTCTACCCAAAATGCCCAGGTTGGGCAGGCTGGTCTCGAACAAACTCCTGACCTCAAGTGATCCGCCCACCTCTGCCCGGTCAAGGTGCTGGGATTACAGGCGTTAGCCACCGCGCCGGGCCCAAACTTGTTTTTTCAAAAAGCACATCTGTTCTTGTGCGGTGGAGTGTGTGTATGCATTTTGGGGTGATGTGATTTTTTTTTTTTTGAACCAGATTTTCTAAGAAACAAAGAAATTTAGAGGACTATCAGCTGAAAAATATACTAGATAGGAAATACAGCAAATTCTATTTTTCAAATTTTTTTCTCATTAATGGCATATAATTTCATTGATAAAATGGTAGAAAACAAAAATAATTACAGCTCATTTTGTGTCTTTTAGTTTCATTGTGTGCTACAACTTATTGCTGAATGCTACAAAATCAAGCTTGTTCTAATGAAATATGATCCTCAGACGGCTAAAAGAAACACCTGAAAGCTATATATTTTATATCAAATATCTTTACAGATCTAATTCAATGTTAGAAAACCTCTTTATGAATTATTTTTAAGGTACAATCTAAGAAGCTTAAGGTTTCAGAAAAATATAACATAGTGATAAAATAGTTTATTTCAAAAATTATTAAGTTGTTTTGTGTTCCATTATGAGCAGTATTTATTTTTTAAGGTAGATTGACACTGGTTATTTTATCTATTTACTGAGTTATGTTCAATTCCTTATTTACATTTCTTACGTTTGTTTTACATTTTACATCTATTCACATAGGTTTCAGTTTAAAGGCTGAAGGGGTTTAAGAAAGGTAAACAGAAAAGTAGAAAAAGATATTCAGGAGGGGAAAAATCAACACAAAAGAGTTAAAATAGTATTTAGAACCAATTAGCTTTTCAAAATTTCTTTCTTTCTGCATGTCACACATGATAGGCTGTGTTCTTGAATTGGGCACATTCCTCTGTTTTTTCCCATTTACTCCATTTTAGTAAGTTTTATTTTGATGAGAAGAATTTCTTAGCACTATGTGAAGGGTTAAACTTTGATTGCAACATATTCAATACTATATGGTGCTTACTGCATTTAAAATTGAACAACCAAAGAATTGGGGTAATTCTTGAAAAGTAGTTTACTACAGACCTGAAATCTTTCGCTTCTCCCTTTGAGATGAATCAATAATAATAAAAAAAAGTAAAGCCAAAACAAAATAAAGAGTACCTAACATCTCTGCAAAGCACACAGCATTTATGATTCAATTGACTTCCTCTACATTTATAAGAGTGGAATATGGTCATTGCTGCTTTTTTTTTTTTAACCTACTCTTACAGAAAAAAGGATTCAATGCAATTTCCCTCAATGGAAGAATAAATGTCCGAAATAAAATTCAGAATCCCTAAAACTTGAATGCTTTTACCTGATATTTTTTATCTTTTTTGGTTAATATTGAAAAATTTGAAAACTCAAGTGTGTGTCACATTGAGAAAAAAACAAAAAATATTCTAGATTTTTGTAAAATAATCTATGTTCTAGATCATACAGAAGTATTTGATTCATTACATAATAATTAGATGCTTAATATATCCAAAGAGGTAACAGATGTTCCCCCAAATCACAGTCTGACAGACTCTTTCAATGTGTTTTACAATCATTATTTTTACTAGTTGTGAAAATAAATTATATTGCAAAGAGAAATGATTGAAAAGAATCATTTTAATTCTTTAGTTCAGCTAATGCATTTTAATCAATTAAGCAGTTATGGATTTCTAATTTTTAAAATGTATTGGTATAAAAAGAAATAAGCAAATGAATTCTATATGAATGAAAATAAGAGCAAATAAGAAAAAAGAAAATAAGACAAAAACAGAAAGCTGAAGGAGAAGATTCATTTTATAGGTACTACCGCATACTAGGGTCTTATTCAATCCATAATATGCTATTGAGTTAAAAAACATAGGTGCAAAAAAGAAGAGCAATTTAGTGTGTGATTGTGCTAACTTTTAAATTCTTACTTTATCATTAGAAACGATACCAGTCCATTCTGTATTAGAAAACCAATAACATACTGTTAAAATTAATATGAATCTAAAATTATATTTAACTTCTATTATTGTTTTGGGGAAAACTGACTGCTATTCATTTCTTAAAATATCTCTTAGGGATGTAGAGTCTTCCTCTATAAATTAAACAAGTTCAAGCAAATGGTCCCATTGGCCTTGTTAAATATAATAATAGTTAACATTTATTGGGCACTTGTTATACACCAGACATTGTTCTAATGGTTTTTAAATATATTATAAAAGCTTTAACATTTATTACTCAAGTTTATACAGCCAGAATAAAGGAGGAAAAACAGAACTTTTTCTGTATAGTTATGCAAATCTTACTCTTATTGTTTTATTTAAATAGAAACTTATAATCAAAACAATCATTTTTATAATTTCCTTAATTCTCAAGTAACTACATTTCCTAGATATGAGCCACCTTTTCACCATCTTCCATTTTCTACTGTGATCTTTTTTCCCTCGTTCCTCCTCCTAAATCCCTCTTTTCTAGCTCATCCTGTGTCATGTCGACTGAATCTACCTTGGTCCAATTTCCTGCTGGCACTCTTCTCAGGGCTGGCCAAATCTACCTGACTGCAGAAAGGAAGCTGAACAGCAGACGGTACCTTCAGGAGCTTTCTACTTACACCTTCCACAGAAGCAAACAAAAACATTAACCAGGTATATTCTTCAAAGTAGGCCTCCCACATGCATTTTCAAAATCACATTACCTTACTAGTCAAGACAAGTTGCATCTCAGGCCTTTGTGTTTCGTGATGTCTGGCCAATGTGATTCATTGTAATATAAAATAAAGTATATTTTTCTAGTGTGTTACAAGTAAACAGGTAACTAGTATTATTTACTAGTATTATCCCCAGTAAGGATAAACAATTACAGTTAGATTTTTTCATTACTCAAATGAATATAGAAACTTCAACAGTGAACAAGATTTCTCTGTTAAGAGTGACATTTTATTTCATTTGACTAATATAGTGTTGGTCTGCTCATAAATTATTCAGTGAAGTGCTAAAAGCTTCCTTCCTCTCAAGTATTCCTCTGAAAAATGGCTTTGGTAGAGGAATTATTTTTCATATGAACAAATTAAGTAAACTTTCAGTTTGGAGTACTGAAAATTTTTGTAGGAATATTTTAAAACACATCACCTTTTAAATTTAAGTTTTATTTTAAACACCTTCACCTGTGTTCGTTACACATTGTATGCCCATTTTCAAAGAAAATTTTCTTTAACAAACAACTTTAGAAAAAAATATTTGTACTCTGATTAATCAAGCCACCAAATTTTTAAATCTAACAATCAGAAAATGGCAAACATAATATTTAGGAGTGATCTGTAAGGGCTCTAAAGATAGATGTTTAAAGACTTTAAAACAAGAATAAATCATTTTATTGGCTGCTTCATCTCATTTTTCTTTATGACTCTATAAAATGTTTAATCAAATTATTGGTTCCTTTCTGAGGTTTTACAATAGTTATTGCAAGGGAAACATAAGTAAAATTTCTGAGAGATCTCTGTTGTCATTAATATGTAATTATGTTACTAAAACATGACTTCAAATAAGGCAACACAATCTATACTCAAGAGATTGTTATGTTTCTAAACTTAAAGTCAACACATTTTAACACATTTAAACTAAAATAGCTTTCATTTACTTTGTTGAAACCTAAGCTAAGCAGTAATAATTAGAAAAAAATAAATGACAGATTACTTTGAAATCAGATGTGGTTTAGTTCTTTAATCCTGAAAATCCTGAGCAGTTGGCAAGGTGCTCAAGAAATCACTTTCTGAAAAATCACATGGGCATTTATCAGGGAATACGTAGAGAAGTGGAAAGAGTCCAGGCGTCTGGGGATCAGCAATATGGAGCTAGCATTTAAAAGTCTTTATTGAAATGATTTCATAATGAGTATAACTTTTATCCCTCAGAAAACTCAGGAATGAATAATTTTAAAAGACATTTATTTACAGGCACACGGAAGATATAAAACAGTAAAATAGCAAGCTGAACTCTTGTCTGAATATATTCTAAAGAAACATGGTGACCTTGAACAGACCTTTTCTATAAAAGGTGACATTCAGTAATTGCATTGTTTTGTAACTCAAAGGATTAACACTTGAGGGAATTGAAACCCCATTCTCTGTGATATGCTCAATTCATATTGCATGCCTGTATCAAGACATCTCATGTACCCTATCAATATATACATTTACTACGTACCCCCCAAAATTTTTAAAAATAATTCTAAAAGTTTTTTAAAAAGTTGACATTCAAACCCACTGCTTAACAAGACTTATGAATACATTCTGCAGAATTAAACTTCTATCACATGTAATAAACTTGTTTTTCCCCTTTAGTTTTGCCTAAACACGTAGGGATCCTTCCTATCTAGCCTTGTTTACACTTAAATCTGAGGAAGTCAATCTTCGTAAAGAAAAAATAAGCTTTAAATGACTTCTGTCATTTGAGAGTTCTGAGAAGGGCAGAAATTACCAACGTACAAATGTTTTTCTAACCTGAGAGAAAGTAATGACTGATATTCTCCTCTCATCAAACAAAGTCATGGTAGATTTTTCTTTGATCTTGTGATATTGTGTAATACAGTAAATTGAACTGGAATTATAGGATACTGATGTCTAAATAGCCACAGAAGCCACAGGTTTCATACTGGGAAATATTCAATTCAGTAAAAATTAACCTTTCTTGTGGCTCTGATGTGTAAATGTCTGGCTTACAGTAGGCCCTTTCTAACTATAGGACGTGTTGTACTGTATCATACTGATTTTTGCACGAAGTTTTTCATCTGCTTGTAGTAATTTTACACAGATCTATTTATCCTGAAGGGTCATGGTTACAGTCTAATATAGAATGATGTTTTTCTCTTGCCTATGAGAAATCATGATTAAAGAAGCCAACTGACTTTTCTTTTTTACAAGACTGACTTTGTTGGTTTCAAACAGTTTATCATAAGTCTACACTGGCAGAATATTAACATCCTATATGACTTTTACATTAATTTTTATTATCATTTTAAAACTGTATATTAAGTGCACTAGTCAGCAATAATAACAATAACAATAGCAGTAAGAGCTGCATATAAACCTTTCTGTGTGTGAAGTATTGTGCTTGACATATGCTAACTCAGTGAATCCTTCTAATACTCTTACATAGGAGTTACTTTTATTATTACTGCTATCTTATATATGAGAAAAACACTAAATATAGAGAGATTGAGTAACTTGCCCAAGTTCAAAAGGAGAGAAAGTGGCAAAACCAACAATAGGACTTCAGAATCTGTGTCATCAACTACTATTTATTTGTGAATATAGGGTCAAAATGTTTATTACATCTACGTAGAAGAATATTCTACAAAACAGTTGATTTTACTCTTCAAAATCCTACTGTGATGAATCATGAAGGCTGAGGACCAGTTTCAGATTGAGGAAGACTCAGAGGCAGGGTGACACTATGCAGCCAGGGATCCTGGACCAGGCGAAAATTGCTATAAAGTATGTTACTGAGATAAATGAGAATATTTGAGTAATGTCTATAAATTTGATATCATTATATTAATATTACATTATCTGATTGCTATGGACTAAATGTGTTCCCTCAAAATTTGTATGTTGAAACCCTAAGCCACAATGGGATAATACTGGGAGGTGTGGCCTTTGGAAGGTAATGTGGTTTAGGTGAGGTCGTTAGGGTGGCAGCCGCATGATGGGACTAGTGTCTTCATAAAAGGGCCCCAGAGAAGTCCCTCCCTCTTCCATCATAGGAAGATGCAATGGAAAGATGACTATCTATGACCAGAAAGTGGGCTCTTCCCAGGCACCAGATTCTGCCTGAACCTTGATCTTGGACTTCCCAGCCTCTAGAACTGAGATAAATAAATTTCTGTTATTTATCAGCTACCTAGTCTGTAATGATTTGTTAGGGCCGCCCAAATAGACTACCACACTGATTATATATCATTATATTGTGATTACTAAATGAATGTTCTTGCTCTTTGATAACACTAAAGTATTTAGAATTAAGGGGCATGATGTGCTTAACTAAAATAGACACACACACACACATACACACACCTACACACACACATATACACACACAGAGAAAGAGAGAAAATGATAAAGTGGATATAGTAAAATGTTAACAATTGCTGAATCTAAGGCAAAGGTTCATTGCCATCTTGGACAAGCACTGCCATTCTAAAGTTCCCCTTAACAAAAACTGCCTAAATCCAAATGGCATCAGCCTAATGGCTAAGGTCACCAGAAACATTCCAGACCCCTCCCTGATCAGAGACATGGCAGCCCCGAGATAACCTCCCCTCTAGACCAAGAGATATCAGCCCCAAGATAACCCCACCTCCAACCAGAGATATTCTTACCCCACCATAAACTTTTCCTCCACACAGAAACATTCCAAGCACTCTCACCAATAAATACTCAGTCTGGAAGAGAGAGCACTCCTGACTGAAATCATCCAGAAGCCCCTCTCAGGTTTATTCTCCAAAATAAACCTGTCTTTGACTATTGAGCCTCTTTTCGTGTTTCTTTCTTCTTTCTTTAACTCTTACAAAAAGTATATGAAAATTCATAGCACTATTTTTGTGACATTTTAATAAATTAAGTTATATTTATTCTAAAGTCCTGAATGTAGAGACTGTGATAAAAAATTATCCAGAATTTTAATACATCTCAGTATAATTTTTCACTGTAGAGCCCCAGGGTACATTTGTTCCAGGGGTTGAGACCTGGTTGAAAAACCATTAACAAAAGGAGAGATGATGATGATACATTGTCTTTAAGAGAGGGTATGTGAAGAGTTCATTCCTGAAGATTTTATTTTAGATAATATCAAGTATTAGCTTCTCATCTATACATTTACATTTAAAATATGCTCCTTGTTTAAAATAATTAACATCAAGTTCACTTAGCCAATGGCACAAGAATCCAGAAATAACATTCTTCACTACAAGACATACTTAATAATAACATAGTCATTAGATGACATACTGAATACATTCATGGGCATTTAATAAGATATTTTTATGCCTGAAAGATACCATATATGAAGGTTACTTTATGAAAGTGATTTTTCCTGTCCTTTCAACATTGAATTCCAGTCTGAAGCACCCGTGTTGCCCTGGCAGTTTGGCAAGAACATGAAATTGAGAGAAAGATGGGTTCAGCCCCCAGCTCTGCCACTAACTAGCTCTGTGACTGTGGAAGGTGACTTCACCATTCAAGTTTTCATCACTTCATCTATGAACTGGAGTAATGAAAATCTATCTTGTTGTACTATTGTGAAAATTAAAATGTATAACTCTGTGAAGCATTTGGCATATGTTAAAGCACAATATATTTCTGTTTTTTAAAATTTTACTTACATATACTTACATATACTTTACTCTCATGTAAGTTGGAAAAAAAGAGCATTTTTAATAGCATATATAGTAAAAAATGTATCCATAACTTTATGTTTTTGCTAGATCTAGACCCTGGATCTAGTAACCATTTATAATATTTAAATTAAAATACATTTCTCATGCTTAAGCATGATATAACACTAGTTTTAAAGACCTGGAATAGGATATAAGTGTCCTTACAACAATGTAGAAAAGGTGAGATATGTAGAATATACAATGTCATAAGAAAACAGTAGATTTAAATTAAAGAAACACTAATTTTTTTTGCACATTTGTATGTAGAATTGCCCTTACTTTCAACTAAGGCATCACTGGAAGTAATTAAATCTTATGGCAGTCTGAATATCAGTTGGTTTTTCATATCATTCTATTCTTTATTTCTCTATTTTCTTTTTCAAGTTACACATATACATAAAACTTATGGGTGATAGCTGTCATTCAAATGAAAATACATATTCAGTATCTAGGACATACACTACTGATTATATCCCTAACAGCCTTTTCTTATTTTGCTTTTGCTAAAAGAATTCAAATTTTGTTCTGGCACAGTGTGTCTGGACTCAAGGGATGAATATTGCTTAGTTTAAGGTAGATTTTCTGAATCTTGATTATTGAAGTTTAGGTCAGACAATTGTGGGGAATTTTCCTCTGTATTATAGGACATTTAACAGCTTACCTGGTCTCTTGTTCCTAGATGCCAGTAGCACCTGTCCCCA
>PVKP010006533.1:0-50439 GCA_004027715.1 Plecturocebus donacophilus
TTTTTTTTTTGAGACGGAGTCTCGCTCTATCGCCAGGCTGGAGTGCAGTGGTGCAATCCCGGCTCACTGCAACTTCCGTTTTTCCGGTTTCAAGCAATTCTCCTGCCTCAGCCTCCCGAGTAGCTGGGACTACAGGCACGCACCACCACGTCCGGCTAATTTTTTGTACTTTAGTAGAGATGGGGTTTCACCATGTTGGCCAGGCTGGTCTTGAACTCCTGGCCTCAAGTGATCCTCCTGCCTTGGCCTCCCAAAGTGTTGGGATTACAGGCGTTGAGTCACTACACCTGGCCTGTAGTCATTTCTTGTATACTTTTCTATAACTGGTCTTGGCTAGATTAATGTGTGGCTTAATAATAATAGTTACTGAAGGCCTGCAGTGAGTTATGGGCTATAACAAGTACTCTACATGAACTATTTCTATCCATAGCTACCTTGCAGTGTAGAAAGTATACCCTCACTTTTTAGCTAAGGAAGTTAAGGTTCAGAGAAACTGACTAAACTGTCCAAGCCCTGAATTCAGTAATCATGAAGTTCCAGAGCCCCTTTCTGACAGAGTGCATAAGATCAGGGCTATTTTCATAAAAACACTAAGACACTATTTATCTTTTTCACTGTGTTGGCATTTGCACTTAGATTTTGGGAAAGCTCCCACCATTCTCTAGCTTTTAAGAGTAGCTCAGTGTGTGTAAACTGCTTTGTGCAAACAATACGGTTTGTGCTGCACACCTTTCCTTCTGGGAGTCTGGAATTTTGGCATATACTAGGTAGAGGGTAGCTATGTGACTGACTCCAGATAAAAATCCTCGAGTCCTAGGTTCACATAAGCTTTGTCAACCAAAGGTTGTCTGACTGGTTGTTACAATTTATTGCAGAAGGAATTAAATGTGTTGTGTGTGACTCCACTGGGAGAGGGCTGTGGGAAGCTTGAGCCTAATCTCCTCTGGACTTTGCTCCATACACCTTTTCTCTGCTCGGTTTGCTTTGTGTCCCTTTGTTATGATAAATCCGAACTGGGAGTACAACTATATGCTGAGTCCCCCTAGTAAATCCTCCAACATCACCAAACCTGGGGTAGTCTTGGGGGTGGGGATTCCTGGCACACAAATAAACTCCAAATAGGATAAACTGCAAAAACCCATGCCAAGACACATCGTATTAAACTTCTGAAAGCTAAAGATAAACGTTAAAATCTTGAAAGCAGCCAGAGAAAAATGACATATTACCTAGGACCATTACTGAGAAATACCAGTTTGAATGACAGTGGATTTCTCATCTGCAACCATGGAAGACAGAAGGAAATGGCACAGTATTTTTCAAGGGCTAAAAGGAAAGAACTGCCAGCGATGAATTCTACATCTGGCCCATGATTCTTCAGGAATGAAATAAAAACATTCTCATACAAAGGAAAACTGAAAGAATTTTTTGCTAGCAGACATACGCTTAAAGATTGGCCATAGAAAGCTCTTCATACAGAAAGGAAATTATACAAAAATCTTAGAGCATCAGGAAGGAAGAAGAAGAAACAACAGAAGAGCAGAAATATGGGTGCAGAAAATGTCCTTTTCTTTGTGAATTTTATAAATTGTATTTCATGACTGAAACAAAATTTATAACACCATCCGATACCTAAGGAATGGTACTTAAAAGTGGACAGGACAAACGGAAGCAAGGTTTACACATTTCACTCTGCAAAAGAAAAGAAAACAAAAAATCATAAAGATGGAATCCTTAAAAATGCTCAAGTAACCTGTAGGAAGGGGGAGAAAAAAGAGAAACAAAGAACTGAGAACAAGAGGAAACAAGTAGAAAACAAATAAAGTGGTGGTCCTAAGTGCTAATATAACAATTACTTTAAATGTACTTGGTCCAAATACAGCAATCGTAAGAGCCCACAGTCCATGGGCTGGCAGCAGATGACAAAGGCAATACACCTACCGTTTGGCCTTCTGGAGTTTGATCCCTGCAAATCTGAGGAAACATGCTGCTCCTTCTGGAGGGCTCTGCCTAGAGACCCTCGTGGGGACCCTCTGCTGTCTCTTGGCTCAGGCCCCTGGGCCACACTGTCGGCTGGTGGCTGCTTGCTGGGGGCCCGGCTCTGCCTGCTGGGCGCATCCTGGGTGCTGGGCAGACAGGGAAGGGCCTGGGGTCTGCAGGAATCTGGGCTCCGCCTTTCTTTCTGCTGTTCTGCCTCTTTTCGTTTGTTTTCTTCCTCTCGCTTTCTGCAAGCAAAGCCAAAGAGGAAGAGAAAAAACATTTAAAGAGCATCACCTGCTCAAGTGTCTCTGCGTGAGATTTAAATTTTAAGAGGAGCTACTACATCACAGGAACTATTTGGAAATTCACATTTTTCAAGAGCAGTCTTTTCTCCAGATAAAATAAAAACCATCTCTTTTACACCAGGCCTCATAACCCAAAAGATGATGGAGCTGAAAAGTCTGTAGATAGTCTTTGTGCTGTTGAAACATATGACAGATAACCAGGCGACTTTTCTGTGTGAAACAACACATTTCCAAGGCTGTATATGTCCCAAGCTTGTGTGTGATCCTTGGAGTTACCTGTAACTCCAGCCATTTTCTCCTGTTTCAGAAAGCACACCAGAATGCTACTGAAAATGACAGTCATAGGGATAACCTTGAATCTACTCTATTCATTTGAAAAAGCCCACTGGCAAACCTTAATGATCAAAGTACTTTGCAAGTGATTAAAACGCACCTGTGAGTTGCAATGCTGCCGTTGAGAGATCTAGCTAGTGAGTCAAATCCACTCATTTTACAGATGAGGCCCAGAAAGTAGGGTGATTTTCAAAAAGTCACACCTAAGTAGCTGGTGGCAAAGCTGGAACCCTTGGGTAGCAAAAGATCAGATGAGGGTTGGGCCAGAGGGGCCTATCTAAAGATGAGCAGCAGGATGAGGCAGATGGGTCTGAGGTAGCTCAGAAAGGCAGCCTAGGCCTCTAATTCAGGACAGGGGCTGAGTTAGCGGCAGGATTGGTTTGACCACTGCTGTTAATTTGTAGGGATTTCCAAGGGAAAGACAGGAGGAAAAACAATTTGAGTATCTCTCTGCAGGGTACTGAGGATACAGAAATGACGACCACAGATCTCAGGTCCTTCCCTGAGGAATCTTCTACCCAGAAGGGGACAGCTAGGAAAACAAAGACCTAATTTATAATGGAAGAAATGTTGTATTTTGTATTTATTCATTTATCTTTTTAAATACTTTAAAGACAGAGTCTTTTACTCAGGCTGGAGTACAATGTGCAGTGGCACCTTCTTAGCTCCCTGCAGCTTTGAACTCCTGGGCTCAAGAGATCCTCCCACCTCAGCCTCCCAAGTAACATGTGCCACCATACCTGAATAATATTTAAATTTTTTGTAGAGATTGGTGGGGGAGGGGGGATCTCACTTTGTGGCCCAGGCTGGTTTTGAACTCCTGGCCTCAAGCCATCCCCCAGCTTTGGGCTCCCAAAGGGTTGGGATTAGAGGCATGAGCCACTGCACCCAGCTGAAAAGGACTTTAGATCTGTGCTCCTCACACTTTATTGGACTGAATCACCTGGTGTCTTGGTAATTATGGATTCCGACTTAGAAAATCTGGGGAGGACTCAAGATTGTGCATTTCTAACAGACACCCAGGTGATCCAGGTGTTAGCCTTCTGGCCATACTTTGAGTAGCCAGGCTTAAGAGCACAGTAAAGTCTAATATGGACTGTTCACTATACCACTAGACGGAATGAAATGTACAATATGAAATGTGATTCTCCCCAATGACACCAACTTTTTGTAAGGTCCACCTTGCTCACACATGAGCATGCCTTCTTTATAGGCAACCTGGCAAGTTGCAAGGCTAAGGTATCAGACACGGAAGCATGAGACAACGCAGAGGCCCTAAGCCTCCAAGCAGTCACAGAACCCAGACTGCCAGAGACTACAGCATTTGAAGCAAAGCTCATTTAGATCTCAAGGGGCAGGAAAGCCCCAACTGACAGATATCTGGGTTACACTTTCATTTAAAACCTTGTCAACTTCTTAAATTCCCCTTCTGAAGATATTTCTTCCTGTATGGAGTGGCCCCTGATCTGGGGTCCAAGCTTGCTTATCTAATAGTTTTCCACTGAGTCCCATTACCTAGAGCATGGCCAGATGGGTCGTGTTAACTCCTGTACAGCTCTAATGTTTTTATTTGACGCTGGTTTTGTGACATCTTTGCCACCTGCTGATGACTGAGTGTGCTGCACTGCGGTCTGTAGGCCAGCTGGACAGCCTGTCATCTCGGAGCTTGAGATTCATATGGATGCGAGTAGGTGCCATTTCAGTGTGATCTCTCTGGGACAAGGCTGCTTTTCAGAAGAAGGTGGAAGCATCTGGGTAGCTGAAGTGCTGCTAATAGATTTAATAGCCTTGCTCCAGGAAGGCAGAGGAAGTGCTGCGCTTTTTATCAGGACCGATGAGCAAGGCTGTTTTAAGAGAATGATACTGGCTCTTTAGACAGACATGTGGGTTGTCTGGGTTGGCACCTATATGGATCTCACTGCCATTAAGGGGGACTCTGAGGTGACAAATTAGACTTTGTGATTTGAGGAATCTCCTCTTTCTTTTTAGGAAACCAAACAGCTCTCCCCTTCAGTTCCAAGAATCCTCTCTATAGCCGGCCCCAGGCAAACCTTATCACTGCAGACATTTCTGGGCCTTCAACAAAGGCAGCTACTTGGCAAATAGGGGATCCAGCCTTTGAAAGTGATCAGGATGCCCAGAAAGCAAGAGGGCTTTGGCTTCTGGAGATTTCCTTGGAGGGGGGATTTCTTTTCATTTTGGTAGAACTAAATAAGGAGAATTGGGAGACAGAATGTAATCATCTGAATGTATAATTAGCCCCTGGTCTTATAAATAATTTTTTAAATTGATGCATTTTGCATTAAAAAACATCTTCCAGGTGGCACATGGCCCCCACAACTGTGAAGTTCTTCAGAGCAGTGGTTCTTGATGTAATAGCAGTGATAATCAGGAAAAAAAGGGGGTGGGATTACAACTGGAAATTATGCATAACCTGTATCCTATTTTATCTAGATTGCTGCCTTAAAACTAAAGCAGCAGCAGCAGCAGCAACAACAACAACACATACATTTAGCTCCTGAGAGTTGAACGTGACCCCACATATATGTGTCTCTCTGGGGAAAAGGTCCAGAACCATTGCTCATAGTGTAAGAGTTTGAAGAAACCTTAGTTTATTGAGGGTGACACCCTCATTTGGTAGATAAGAAAACAGGCAGAGAGTAAATGACTTACCCAAGGCTACATGGTAAAATACAGACAGAGCCAAGATATAACTCAGCTGCTTTATCTCCTGTTAAAATTCATCCCAACGACAGAATTGTTTTTACAGTTTTCACCTAATCTTCTTCCATTACTTAATAAATTGGGTCACATGATAAAGCTGGGGATGCCACTTCAAACTAACCATCAGCAACATTTAAAAATGAGCTTTCTTTTTAATTTTTAGAGACAGGGTCTCACTCTGTCACCTAGGCTAGAATGCAGTGGTGCCATCATTGCTCACTGTAACCTTGAAGTTTCAGGCTCAAGCGATTTCCTACCTCAGATTCCTAAGTAGCTAGGACCGTAGGCACACATCACCAAACCCAGCTAATTAAAAAAAAAATTGTAGAGACAAGGTCTCCCAAAGTTGCCCAGGCTTGTCTTCAACCCCTGGCCTCAAGTGATCCTCCCACCTCAGCCTCTCAAAGGGCTGGGATTACAGGTGTGAGTCACCACACTCAGCCAAACTAGCTTTTAATGTAGTGTTTAGTCCTTAACTCTTAGATTCAATAATTGTCCTGGAATTTAAACGTTTTTTCTTAAGTTATTATGAAATGTACAAGATCTTTACTCTTTAAGGTGGGCTATGTTATGAAGATCTATTTTACTTGTAAAGTTTAGAAAAAATATCAGAAAAAGAACCAATATTATTATTCTAGTTGACATGAAAAATTTAAAAAAGTTATATGACACAGCAAGCAGCACTTCAGCAGGAAATTTATTAACATGGCAGAATATTAGTGGATAAAATAGTCCCACCTTTCTCTCTCCTTTTTTCCTACTATGTGAAGAGAAATTGGCTAGACAATAGCTTCTAATGGGCTGCCAATTTAGTCAGTTTGGACTGTCTTTTTTAGAGCAATTTTTGCAGCTCTTCAGATGCTCACAGATAAGAAAGTGAGATAGTCAACTGGAGATCAAATCTTTGACAACATCTGTTCCAGGTCCTGTGCTCCACAGGGTGAAGGGGGGTCTCTAGACTATGAGCTGATGGGACTAGGGCTGTCTATTCAGGGAAGAAAAAATTTACAGGATGCAATGCTCCTTCACATCGTTGGAGGGCTATTGTGGGGTGGAGATATTCCCCCAAAGACCCCTCAAACTAAATCTAACAACCACAGATAGCAATTTTTACAAATTACGAGGCTGGAGGAAAATTTTGCAAGAAAAGGGCTAAAAAGAAGTTGAGTGATCAAAAGATGCCTTGATATACAGAGAGCTGATCAAGGGCAGTAACTTTAATGACTTGAATGCACAATAGCTTCAGCATCTCAGGAGTGGATGTATCTGTTTGTGCAATATGGCACTCGACTCTGACCCTGTACAGTTGAAGTTATGGAAGTTCATATTTTTTTCTACCCCACTATGTGGCTTTAAGTACTGCGAACTACGAGAGAGTTGTATTTGCTCACTTTTGACACGAAAAAATTAATTCTATCAGACACTGTAGAAATAGGCAGGCTCCTTCCCATCTCATGAATATTCAGGTTTCCATTGCCATGAATACAGGACCTAGTGAGATTTAAGAGATGTGATTAAAATGCTTCTACAGTAAAGAGAAGCCTTGTTAGTGTGTCCTGTTGTACTCATTTAACCTGGCTTTGCCTTAATGCTGCCATTCTAGTTCATAGTCCTGGTGTAGGCTAGGGACCAATCAATATTTGTAAGTTTCTCAAGGATTTAGGAGAATACTGGTGTGCTCTGTTCTGTTAGTTTTGAAAGTAATAGGAAGTGTTACTGAGTTACATTATAGAATTGATAATCGTAGCTTGGCACCACTCTCTTAACAACGAATGGAATCAACAGTGGCATAATTGAATGAGCCAGATGGTTATTCAATCAGATGGTTGCCAGCATCTGGGGACAGCTTCTAGCATGGGCTTGGCTGGTGAGAGGATTTCCTTGAACCAAGTAATGGTAGGTAGCTTGGCCTTGAGACTGATTCATGAACCATCTCTCTTCCTTACTAGCTGTGTGACTTCAGGCAGGCTAATTTTTGTGTGCCCATCTCTGCATCTATGAAATGAGATTAAGAACAGCTGCCATGTCTACTTTTTAATATTTATCTATATTTGTAATATCTAAAATCCACATTATTCAATGGGGCTTCCATTTCTTATGAGTATGTTTTTGGTTCCTAGAGACAAATTAACATCAACTATTTGGCTAAGCTTCCTTGTATCTTCTAAGCAAGAAACAGGGTATTTTCCTGCAGTGGCTCTTCCCAATACTCTCTGAATCTGGCAGGGATAAGACTTGTAAACAGTTTGAGTCTACAAAATTTACAGAATCGTGATTTCATGTTTAAGTACAGACAGCGGTGCGCCCCTTTGCTCTAGTCTTTCTTTTTAAAATCAGAACACAGACTGTCGTAAATCTGTCAAATGATAATTTGCTCATGACCAATATTCAGGGAGTTGGAAAACCAAATGAACAAATATATATAAAAGTGTCAGAGAGTGTTGTGAGAATAAGTGGTACACAATGTGTTTGCTGCCTTGAGTAAGGCAAACAAGTTAAAGTTGTACACTTACAGAGAGTCACAGTATAAGAACTGAAAGAGACCTAAGAGTATTTTGTCCAACCCTTCCATTTGACAGATAGGGAAACTAAGGCCTACAGTGTTCAACAGCTTACAGAAGATCTTAGACCCACTGTAGGGGAATTTGCTAACATTTGTTTATTGAATGCTTACTATATACCAAACGTTCTCAGGCACTGGAGATGTGGAGGTACATAACACACAGTCCCTGTTCTCAAGAAACTGACAATTGAGTTGGGGAATCAGATCCTAGACTCCTGCCAACAGTGAGTTCTAGATGTGATGAGTGCTAAAGGAGAGGTAACCACACATAGCTATGGGAGGATGTGGGAGGCAGTCACTAATTAAACCCAGGGGGAGAAAGAAGGCTACATATGAAAAATGAGAGAGGCGTAAACTGAGAGGTTATTTCAGGCAGAGGGACAAGCATGCATGGGCAGAGACTGAGAATAGATCTCAGAAACCAGTTCCTCACATAATTTTTTTTTTCTTTTGAGACAGGGTCTCTCTCTGTCTTCCAGGTTGGAGTGCAATAGTGTGATCATAGCTCACTGCAGTCTCAACTTCCCTGGCTCAAGTGATCCTCTCACCTCCCTAGTAACTGGGACTACAGGCATAAGCCACCACAGCTGTCTAGTTTTTAAATTTTTTTGTAGAGATAGAGTCTCACTATGTCTTGCACTCCTGGGTTGGGCTCAAACTCCTTGGCTCCAGCGATCTTCTTGCCTTGGCCTCCCAAAGTGCTGCAATTATAGGCATCTCCTCATAATTTAAAAATTCCTTATATACTATCCTGGAGAGATGATAACTCTACTTCTGCTGGATCACTTCCAGTGAGAGGAAAATGCTACCTCATGAGACAAAAAAGATTTAGCTCTAACCTTTTCAGCTGGTGTTGCATGGTGTCTAGGGGTTTGTCAGATTCTATCTCTTCATTGTCGCTGAGTAACAGGCATAGAAATATTTGATCTTTAACTCCCTCTCAAGGGAATAAGAAAATGTATGCTGCAGGACCTTTGACTTACAGAATGTTAGAGCTGGGAGCGATGTCAGAGATCATTTAGTCCAGTGGTTTTTGTCTTTTTGTGTGTGCCTCATGGACCCCCTTTGGAGAATATGATTAAAAAAATATCGATAAGATTCTTTCCCCCAAAATGCATATGTGCTCCTGACACACAAAATGCTGTGTACAATTTCAGGGTATTCATGGATCCCTGAAGCCCATCTTGAATTAAGAAACCTTCTTTCCATTATACTGATGAAAATCTGAAGCTCAGAGACGTGGAATGGCATGAAATAGAAGTATGGAAGTAATTCCCTATAGGCCAGATGACTTTGTGAGCAGATGAGCCAGACACATGGGCCAACCATTAACAATCTGGTGATGTTCAGGGGAGCATCGACTAATTACCAAGTGAAAAGGAGACCTGCAGTAGCAATGGAAATGTTACGAACATTAAAAGAAAATCTGAAAGTTGATTTATGAAAAAGGATTTAGATTTTTCCCTCTGGCTTCTAGCGGTAGCTTCAAGACCAAAGGGTAAAAAAGAATTTTTGCTAGACAGAGCCCTCCACTAATGAAATATGCTGTCTTGAGAGGTACACGATTTCTTGTCACTTGACTTTTTCGGGACACAGAACAACCTCTTGTAGAAGGGACTTAAGCATCACAAGAGTTTGAACTGGGTGACCAAAATTGGACGTGTTGATGTAACTCTAAGAAAAATACTCAATCACATATACTAGCCAGGAAGGAGCTCATGTCTCCCAGACAGCATGGTAAGTGAAGAAGTGAAGAAAGTTCAGGATGGCTGAGACATCAAGTGGGAGGGTGGTGGTAGTGGAGAGAAATGGGACTTGGAAATTTAAGTGGAAGTGAAATGTTGAAGGATCTTACAGAGCACCATGGCTGGTATTTAAGAACAAGGGGGTTGGGCATGGTGGCTCACGCCTGTAATCCCAGCGTTTTGGGAGGCTGAGGTGGGTGGACTGAGGATAGGAGTTCAAGACCAGCCTAGCCAACATGGTAAAACCCCATCTCTACTAAAATTACAAAAGTTAGCCAATCGTGGTGGCACACGCCTGTAATTCCAGCTACCTGGGAGGCTGAGGGAGGAGAATGGCTTGAACCTGGGAGGTGGAGATTGCAGTGAGCCGAGATCAAGACACTGCACTCCAGCCTAGGGGTCAGAGTGAGACTCCATGTCAAAAAAAAAAAAAAAAAGAACGAGGGCCTGTATATAGTGGTGGTGGCACAGAAGAATGAAAGCAAAAGGGTATCACAGGAGGAATGCACACAATCAATGGTAGCAGCACTAGCAAGCACATAAAAAGGCCAGAAGAGAGACAGACTGTGGTAATGGGCTGTTTCCATTTGCATGTCTGTGTGTTGCAGACTCACACAGTGAGTCTGAAGTTATAGTGAAAACAGGACATGCAAATGGAAATGTCCAACGATCTAAAGTGTTGGCAAGTGACAAAAGCACAGCAGAAATGCCCAGTAGGCAACTGAAGATGTGGGACTAGAGTTCCAGGAGGTCAGGGTGTGAGACAGATTAGGGGGCTATCTACAGAAATGAATTAATTTAAAATTTAAGAGTAGATACATTTTCACTGGAAAAAAGTATAATATGAGTAGAAGTCTAAGAAGTTCGCCTTCAGAGCTGACCACAGTGTGGAGATGGAATAATTTAAAAGATGTGAGAAGGGAAAGTCAGAGAGTTGCAGGAGATCTGAGATTCAAGTGAAATAAGAACCTAGCAAAAAGCAAACTTCAAGGAAGAAGAGTGATCAACACAAATATGGTTTTATTTTAGTGTACACTCAACTGTGTGCTTTGGCAGGTAAATTACAGTAATGTTCATTTTGGCAACAACACAGGCAGTGCAGTGTGAATTATGAAGTGCTTTTAAATGGATTATAGATACTCTTTAAATAGCATTTTGCAACATTACCTGCCTTAGTAAATATCACCATAACTTTTTTCTCTCCCGGTTTCTCTTTCAGTAAATTAGAAATCACTTTACTTAAGTTTAATAAGTTTTTTCACATCCTCATTTTAAGGAAGATGATTTCTGCCATCCAAACATAATAAACTTGGAAAGGTACACCAAGGTGACATGCTGTGCCTGGACCACCTTAGTCAATAAGGCAGCAGCAGCAAGGACTGATTTCGCATCCTGATGTTTGTTTCTTAACACAAGAATTAAAAGCAAAATTAAACACTGACTCAGATTTTAAGAAATAACTTTTGAGAAATAAAAGAAATCAGTTTCTCTGCATTTAAGTCTATCTCCTGGAGATCTACACCCTCCCTTTAGGGACAAAGTCAGTTGTGTTGCCTTTGTTGAGTCCCACCTTATAGTCAGGTAGATCTGACTTCAAATTCTGAAAGTAGATTCTCACACATTAAACTGGAGTTTAAGGAGAAGGAAATATAACATTCCATCCCTTTACAAATTATCCTGCAACTCAGGATAATTTGTCATGTGTATTATCTACTTATAGTTGCCATTCACACACAGAGAACTTTTATAAGGCTGGAAAGAGAGGTGTGCAGAGGCTTTTAGGTTGATACTGGATTCTTTGGCAAAAGTGAAGAGAAGGGGGGGTCATTAAGAGAAGAGTGCAAAATAGTATTTCCTGGGATGCCATCTACTTCAGTAGCTTCAGAGTCACAGAAAATTGTGTGTTTCTGTAAATCTTATCTACTGAAGGCTGACATGATGATTAGCATTCCAATACATAGTGGTATTTAACTTCTCATTAAAATGACTTATCTTGCCTCTTATTATTATTTTTAATGATTATTTAGTACACTTATGCTTCCCCCTTGTGAGTAAGATATAGAAGGATTTAAGAGTTGGAAGGACTCAAGATTTAGAAACATTTGAGATACAGCCAAGAAGTTATCCTTCAAGAATCTGCCCAGGCCGGGCGCAGAGGCTCAGGCCTGTAGTCCCAGCAGGTTGGGATGCCAAAGTGGGCAAATTACTTGAGGTCAGGAGTTCAAGACCAGCCTGGCCAACATGGCAAAACCTCATCTCTACTAAAAGTACAAAAATTAAGCCGGGCGCATTGGCTCACGCCTGTTATCCCAGCACTTTGGGAAGCCGAGGCAGGCAGATCACCTGATGTCAGGAGTTTGAGACCAGCCTGCCAACATGGTGAAACCCTGTCTGTACTAAAAATACAAAAATTAGCCAGGTATGGTGGCAGGCATCTGTAATCCCAGCTTCTCGGGAGGCTGAGGCAGGAGAATTGCTTGAACCTGGGAGTCGGGGGTTGCTTTTTTAGTTGCCATTTTCTCCCTAGGCTCTAGCCAAGCCTTTTGTCTGTTTAGTAAGCATTCAATCAATATTTCTTGAGTAAATTAGTACAGATGTATTAAGAAATGAGTGAAGGAGAGTGAGCTATTTATATAAGTTGGTTGCTTTAATCAAATTAAAACCAGACTTAGATTGGTCTAGTGAAAGTAGGTCAGATATTGGCATGCTTCTTTTGGAAAGAGAAGAAGGGCAAGAAGAGAAGTTATCTCTTTTCAGCTCTTATTCTAGCAGTTCCAACCCCAACTCCCTGCCATGGGTGGGAGTGACAGTGGTTTGTCCCTGGGCTAAAACTAATCTAGAAGAACCACCACCAAACAGAAGTTAGGCCTTTGTCCTTCACTGCAGCCTTAGTCCCGGAGGACGAAGTGCTGAGAAGGAGAAGGTGACCAGGTTGCAGGGACCAACAGTAATTCAGATTCTCGTCTGCTTCCCTCTCCTGGCCACCCCTAGCACCCAGCCCTGCTTCTACCCTGATTCTGGCTGGCAAGAACGCAATCTGCATAGCCCACACTTACTTGGCAGCGGCATCTTTTCTCAACTGTTCATGCTTCATGAGGAGATTTTTCCGGTCTCGGAAGGCTTTTCTGACCTTGTATCCTTTGTAGACGGCTTGGATTTTGAAGGCAGCGATGTCTTGTATGGCTGCAATGGACAGGGCACCATGTTCCAACATGTATTGGATCACTTCATGACGCTCACCAAGCAAAGCATAATCAAGGGGTGTGTATCTGAAACAGGAGGAAGATTTCTTTTTTTTAAATTTAAGAATGTAATTCAAGGCACAGTTAAACTGAAAATATTATGCAGCAGAAGGAAACTTCATTCTAACATGTGGAATATTCCCCAAGCCAAGCCACCTTCTCTATACCAGGGCTGTTTTTTTTTTCTCCAAGGGGCACAAAACAGGGTTGACTATGACTGTGGTGAGTCAGGTGCTTTGTGCTGCTAACCATGTCAGTTCCCAAGTTTTACTCCCTGGCATACAAAGAGGGGCCTATTGGAAACACATGATCTCTTCCCTTCTTCCCCATGTACCAAATAATTCCCTGTCCCTATCTAAAAAGGTAGTGAAAATAATAATTGTGAGATTCATAAATTTGAGCCCATGATTACTGACAGTTAATTAGAGTTCCAAATGGAGAAATTTAGTATATGATAAGAATGGCCCTTTAAGCCTGTGCAGAAAAGATGGATTACTAAATAGTGATGGACAACCAGGTGGCCATCTGGTGAAAAAAAGGAGATTCTTATACCACATTTTATACCAAAATAAATTCTGGATAGAGCAAAGATCTAAATATTTAAACCAGGAACCATAAAAGTACCAGAAGAAACCATGAAGATTAAAAAAATGATACAGGAAGTATTTTCTAAAAAAAAAAAAGGATACAGAATTTGGAAACCATGAAACGGCTGGGCACAGTGGCTCTATAAAAAGGGTGGGTGTGGTGGCTCACGCCTATAATCCCAGCACTTTGGGAGGCCGAGGCAGTCAGATCACTTGAGGTCAGGTGTTCGAGACAGCCTGGCCAACATAGTAAAACCTCAATTCTATGAAAAATACAAAAATTATCCAGGCATGGTAGTGCACACTTGTAGTCTCAGCTACTCAGGAGGCTGAGGCAGGAGAATTGCTTGAACCTGGGAGGTGGAAGGTGGAGGTTGCAGTGAGTAGAGATCACGCCACTGCACTCCAGCCTGGGTGACAGAGTGAGACACCATCTCCAAAAAAAAAAAAAAAAAAAAAGAAAAAATTCAGAAACCATAAAAGAAGATCGACAAATCTGACAACATAAAAATAACAAAATTTTACAGGGTAAAGAATACATCAAAGACAAAGATAATAGTTCTCCCAAGAGTAAATACTAATACCTCTTAACATATAAAAATAACTTCAATCTCATTCATTTAAGAGAAATATGAATTAAGACTAACATGAGAGAGTACCTTTCACTGATGATCAGATTAGCAAAAATCAGCAAGGTTACTAACACACTGCACTGGCAAGGACAGAGGGAAACAGGCTCTCTCATATACTACTTCAACTTCTAGGGAGGACAATTTGACAATATTTATCAAAATTATTCATGTATATGCCATTTGACATAGCCATTTCACTCTTAGGAATTTATCTTAAAGATCTGCTCTCATGTGAAATGCTTTATGTACAAGGTTACTCATGGAAGTACAGTTAGTTATGGTAAAAGAATAGAAACAACCTCAATATCTGTCAACAGAGGACTGCTTAAACAATGCACAGGCTATCCATATAATGAAGACATCTGTATTTGCAGTCATTACTGCTGTCTATGAATAAATAAGGAACAATCTCCAGGACGTCTTGTTAAATGAAGAAAAAGAAAAAAGCAAGAAACAAGAGTTATTATGACATGTTCCATTTGTCTAAAAAAAAAATTCCTGTATGCTTATCTATGAAAAATACACTTCTAGAAGTTTTCCAAGAAACTGATAACAGTGATGCCTCGGGAGAAAACTAGCTGTCTCAGAGGCAGGGGCAGGAGGAACATTGAGTCTTCAGTGAACGTCCTCTTAAATTTTGTGCAGTGTACATACATCATTGTTTTGATAAATACATTATTTAGAAAGGATGAATATTATTGTCATATTGTTGTATATTTGAATCTCAAATGGCAATTTTCTAGGTGTGCTGTTTTCAGCACATTTTTTTTTTTTTTTTGAGACAGGGTCTTACTCTGTTGCCCAGGCTGGAGTGCAGTAGCACGAACACAGCTTACTGCAACCTTGACCCCTCCTGGGCTCAAGCAATCCTTCCACCTCAGACCCCCAAGTAGCTGGGACTACTGGCATGTACCACCAAGTCTGGCTACTTTTTGTCTTTTGTTTTTGTGTGTGTGTGTGTTTTTTTTTTTTTTTTTTTTTTTTTTTTTTTTTTTTTTTTTTTTTTTTTTGAGATGGAGTTTTGCTCTTATTGCCCAGGCTGGAGTGCAATGGCGCCATCTCAGCTCACTGCAACCTCCGCCTCCTGGGGTCAAGCAATTCTCCTGTCTCAGCCTCCTGAGTAGCTGAGATTATAAGTGCATGCCACCACGTCCAGCTAATTTTTTGTATTTTTAGTAGAGACGGGTTTTCATCATATTGGTTAGGCTGGTCTAGAACTACTGACCTTGTGATCCGCCCGCCTTAGCCTCCCAAAGTGCTGGGATTACAGGCGTGAGCCACCTCACCCAGCCAATTTTTGTATTTTTTGTAGAGATGGGATTTTGCCATGTTGTCCAGGCTGGTCTTGAACTCCTGAGCTCAAGCAATCCTTCTGCCTTGGCCTATCAAAGTGTTGAAATTACAGGCATGAGCCACTGTACCCAGCCCATTCTTTTTTAAAAATATTTCTTTTTAAATTTTGGAAACATAAAAAATTGGGTAAATACACTGAAGAAAATAGCTATCATCCATATTCCCACCCTGAGAATTAACCACTGTTCATATCTTGGGAGATATGATTTCCTTTTTTAAAGAAAAATTACTTTGTCAAAATGATATAGTTGTTGTTGTTGTTGTTTTTTGAGATGGAGTCTTGCTCTGTTGCCCAGGCTGGAGTGCAATGGCATGATCTTGGCTCACTGCAACCTCTGCCTCCTGGATTCAAGCAATTCTTCTGTCTCAGCCTCCTGAGTAACTGAGATAGATTACAGGTGCATGCCACCATGCCTGGCTAATTTTTGTATTTTTGGTAGAGATGGGGTTTCACCACGTTGGCCAGGATGGTCTTGATCTCCTGACCTGGTGACCCGTCTGCCTTGGCCTCCCAAAGTGCTGGAATTACAGGCATGAGCCACTGTGCCCGGCTACAAAATTATATAGATTTTAAGAACTCAAATACTGAAAAAAAAAAAAATACAAAAATTGAAGTAAAAAAATCCCCCAAATTCTACCATCCTACAATGGCAATGATGATTGTCACTTTTTAAACAATTTATTTTACATCTCTAAGTCTTAGTTTTCCTCATCTGTTAAACAATGTAATACTTTGCAGACTTGGTAGGAGGAGAAAATGGAATAATAAGTATGAAGAGGTTAGCGATGTTCCTGGCCCAAAGGAAGTAGTTAATGTCATCTCTGATTGTTATTATTATAGGACATTCACTGCTATATGGTTTGCAATACTACAGCTGCTTATCAAAAATATTATCTCCATAGGACCCAAACTAGTATCTATGACCATCCCATGACCACCACTGACGCTGATTCCTCTCAGAATGACTTTGACCAGACTAGTGCCATCAGAGTTCTTAGGCGAAAACATCAGATGATTTATGAGGCAGAAAAAAGGGTGATTATATAGATGCATGATTAGACACAGAAAATCATCCAATTATAGTAAAGAAATGATCTCTCTTCAAAACTTGCCTAACAGTCACAGTTAAGACACAAAAGGAAGAGGTTTGCACTTTAAGAGTGTTTTGATCACTTCAGTAAGGAAACTGAGTTTGGGAGGAAACCCCAAACATTGAAATTAAGGAACCTCCATTTTAGGACAGCTTCATTCATCACTTACTGTTCAGGGACCAGAAGGCTGTAAGTAGAGGCATCTGTATAAACTTTAAAACATTATTTATAAGTAGATAGCATTTTTTAAATTCAGGAGAATTTTTAAAAGATTGTTGCTACATGTTCTGAAATGCCTTTCATGACTGTACCTTCTCTAATGGAAAAAATTATCATAGAGTCATTAAATCATGTAATACTAGAGCTAAATTAAATTTTAGAGGTCATTTAGTTCAATACCTTCATTCTATAAATGGATGAACAGATCCAGAAAGGTTAAGCAACTTACCAAAGGTTATGTAAACTGTTTCTATAGAATGCAGACTAGAACTAAGATAACATGTTTCCCAGTTCAGTAATCCTTCCACAACACATGTATCAATTACTTAGTATGTTTCCTATAGAATAAAATGATTTTTTAAATCAATGTGCAAACAACATATGTATTTGGTAAGTCTGACCATTTTTTCTATAATTATTGATATGTAGTATCCTTTACATAATATATAAGCATGGGTTAACAAATTTGGTTTATGAAATGTAGGGCCAAAATTATTCCTTTACCTACAAATATTACAAAGGAAATAACATGTAGCTTAATATACCTAAAGAATGCTGATCTGGGAGTCAGGGGACCTGTGTGACCCTGGGCATTCTCTTAATTTCTCTGGAGGGAAAGGAAGAAGGGAAGAACTAGACCTCTCAGGCTGCTTCTGGATTGAAAATTATATCTTAAATATTTTTCCTGTAAACAAATTATATTTTCTTATGAAAAATTTTAAGCATAAAAAATGTAGAGAGAATAACATAATAAACCTTTACATACTCATTACCTAAATTTAACAATTTTTTGCTACATTTGCTTCATCTAGCCCCTTCCTTTTTATTTTTGCTGGAGTATTTTACAGCTAATTTCGGAACTCCTATCATTTTGTCAGAGATGTTGGAACCAGAGGACTCACTCCATCTTGAGTGAGGGCTAGGAAAATGAGGCTGGCACTTGCTGGGCTGCATTCCCATAAAGCTATTCCTAGCCTCTAGATATTGAAGGGAACAGACAGAGAATGTTTACTAAACAGATCCAGACTTGGAAGTGTCCTAATATCCTGATATCTTGAGAACAAAGGCATTCCTAATTTTGCTTTAAATATTGATTCTTGCAAAATACAGTAATTAAGAAAATGAATCCCTTATCACAAACCCTTGTACCAGAACGTATCTCCCCACAATCTTTATAAACAAGTATTGTACCTAGAGTGGATGCATTCCTCCTCTTACTTTCAGAAACGTTCTACTCTGTCTATGGTGTAACTATACTTTCACTACTTTACTTTCTTAATAAACTTGCTTTTGCGGCCGGGTGCGGTGGCATACACCTGTAATCTGTAGGGTCCAGCCCTACTAGGGTCGTGGGGTATCCCCTATCACTGTGCTGAGGCACTGGATCTGAGAAATAAACAAGACACAGAAGGACAAAGAAAGCACAGGTGGGCTCGGGGGAGCCAACGCCACTTAAGTGGAGACAGGCGAGGCCTCGAACGTCCAGGAGCATCTGTATTTATTGGGTATAGGTTAGGGGGCAGGGTAGTTGAGTGAGGTCATCTTAAGGACAGTGATAGGATCAAGACATTCACGGCGATAAGCAAGGGGCCCACCCCAATTAGGTCACCTAGGCTAGGAGGTGGGCAGTGCACATCAAGGGGTCCACCCCCATTAGTTCACCGAGGCAAGGAGTTGGGCCATGTGGAGTGAAGAGGCTGCAGTGTGCAACATCTCTTATCTAGGGGCAGGCTACTTCTAAGGAATTCTATAGGAGGATGCTCTGAGTCAGCACAGTGGCAAGAGAGCTGACAAGGTACACAGTCACCTGCTGGCAGCTTCCAATGATTCCTATAGAAGGATGCTTTGAGTCAGTACATAGCAACAGAGCTGACAAGATATACAGCCACCTAGGTGCGATTATACTGGAGGAGTTTTAAGCCCTCGGACGCTCGCAGGCTTGCCAACCTGAGGCCAGCTTTCCACAAGAACTGGACACAAGATACTACAACTCCCTTACAGGAGGAGTGACTCTTGCTCCAAGCCTACCATACAGCAAGTATCTTTACGATACTGAACGCTGACATCTGGGCCAGCCTGCCATGTAGCGCATGCCCTTTTAGGAAGGGGCACTACTGCCTGGGCCATAGATTCTTGTCCTCGTCTGTTTTTCCCTTAAATCATGCTCTGCACCGTGTCTGCTCTAGACCTTCCTCCAACTAGGAACTAAGATATAATTATATATATATGTGGAAATAACTGAGTAGTAAGATATTCTTCAGGCACTAATAGTTCTAACTATAAACTAATACATGATTATATATAAAGGATTATATAAAAGAAATAACTGAATAGTAACAGTATAAACTAAGATATTCTTCTGGTAAAAATTGTGCCAGGGATCTGCTTAGCTCTTCTTCCTTGGTGCCTAGATGGGGGGTTACCCACATAATCTCAGCATTTTGGGAGGCCAAGGCTGGCGGACCACAAGGTCAGGAGTTCGAGACCAGCCTGACCAACATGATGAAACCCTGTCTCTATTAAAAATACAAAAAAAATTAGCCAGGTGTGGTGGTGTGCGCCTGTAGTCCCAGCTACTCAGGAGGCTGAAGGAGAATTGCTTGAACTCAGGAGGTGGTTTGCAGTGAGCTGAGATCGCGCCATTGCACTCCAGCCTGGGCAACAGAGTGAGACTCCATCTCAAAAACAAAACAAAACACCTTTATTTGCTTTGCACTGTGGACTCACCCTGAATTATTTCTTGTGAGAGATCCAAGAACCCTCTCTTGGGGTTGGAATCAGGACCACTTTCCTATAACATCTTCATCTCTATGTGTTTAAGTATTCATCTGTAAATAATATGGGCATAACCACAATGTCATTATTATACTAACAAAGTTAATAGGAATTCCTTAGTAAAATCTAAGGACCACTTCGTAATCAAATTTCCCCAATTGTCTCAAAAACATATTTTTGTAATTGGTTTATTCAAAGTAGGATTCTCAATTTTTTATTCAGAGACACAATCCAAATATCTAACATCATTTTAAGATTGAAGTCTATACCTAGTGTTTAAAACAATTGTGACTATAAAACACATTGTGTTTATTACTACTGAATCTTTCTTTAACCCAAATTCAATTTAGAAAAATTCAAGTACTGTGAATATTCCCATCAGTGTTGGGGTGAGTCTGTCAGATAGTTATTGACTGACAGCAGAAGTTGGCAAAAATTATGTCTACACGGTGTTCATCAACTGACTAGTGTCAATGTATGAGAAGTAAAAATTAGTACTACCCTGATGGTAACCAACCAAGAAACAAGGTGGATATAGACAACAGACAAGATACAATTGGACCTGCCATGTGGGAATGGTCTGATGGGATGAGCAGAATGCCTAGACTGGAATGTCAATAAACGTAAAAGGCAGTGCCAAGTTCTGACATTTGTACATCAAGGTGCATTGCTGATGAAACATTAACAGAGACTGGGTTATTGCCACTATCTCTTTTTATCTATAGATCGGCAAGTGCAGTTAGGAGGATTTTTCCTTTCGTCTTTTGGTCTGTAATTAACATATGTTTATTCCGAGAGGCAGTAAACATCTTAATTCATGCAGTTACTTAGGTCTCATATTCAAGGTTTAGCATATAAATGGAAATTGAGTTACAAAAAATTTCATTGTTTCCTTAAAAATATAGCAGTCAGACAGTAAATGCTGTTACACAGAATACATTTTTATAGAAACAAAACAAATCATCACTGTCCGAGGATTATTAAACTTTCTTTTTTTTTTTTTTTTATAAGAGTTTCAATGGGAGACAGACATCTTCAGCTCTCCCTCTAATGAGGAAAGTTTCTGAAAGAAGTGGTACAGGGGTTAGTTCTAGAAAACAGAAACACGTTTCCTCTGAGATGGACCTAGAGAAATCCCTTCTCAATAAAGTTTCCCACCAACTAATAGAAAGAAAGAATGAGTGGTGGCTAAGAGGAGGGGGATGGTATTTTAGCAGGAGCCATTTTAGTTAGAGCACCCATGAGATGTGAAAACTAACACAAAAACCTAAGTCAGAGTGACTGTCAGAGATGTGTGAACTCCATCTTAAAGACAAGCTGGGTAAAATGAGGCTGAAACCTATTGGGTTGCATTCCCAAACAGTTAGGGCATTCTAAGTCACAGGATGAGATAGGAGGTCAGCACAAAATACAGGCCATAAAGACTCTGCTGATAAAACAGGTTGCAGTAAAGGAGCTAGCCAAAATCCACCAAAACCAAGATGGCGACCAGAGTGACCTCTGCTCGTCCTCACTGCTACACTCCCACCAGTGCCATGACAAATGCCATGGCAATGTCAGAAAGTTACCCTATAGGTCCGAAAAGGGGAGGCATGAATAATCTACCCCTTGTTTAGCATATCATCAAGAAATAACCATAAAAAGGGGCAACCAGCATCCCTAGGGGGGTACTCTGTCTGTGGAGTAGCCATTATTTTATTCCTTTACTTTCTTAAAAAACTTGCTTTCACTTTGCACTGCAGACTTGCCCTCAATTCTTTCTTGAATAAAATCCAAGAACCCTCTCTTGGGGTCTGTATCGGGATTCCTTTCCTGTAACAGGACCTCAGGTATGGAAGTCTGATCACAAACTCAGTTGTTACCTACAAATTATGAGAATCTGCCTAGATCTAAGACCACCAAGAATCACTCTTCCTTAGATTTCACATGCTGCTTGGTCCTTTTTATTGGGCCTGGATTCTTGGGCAATAACCCTAACATAATTCTGCAGACCTTATATTATTCATGCAATCTTCATTTAGATTAAACCTGAACTTTCATCTTAGCTTCTCTTTATGTTTTCATGCTACACAGTGGCATCTCTTTGTCCACTGACTGATAATATCCTCTCCATCAAGAGAAACCTCTGGAATATATAACACATTCCCCTGCCCTAAATGAACTCCTTGGCTCAATCAGAACTTCACTGACCTAATGTTAGCCAGAAGTCAGAAGGAGGACTAAAATATTCTCATCTGCAAAATGTGTGCTTGTCCTAGACAATAGATAAAATTCTGAAGAGCTTTAAAATCCCATGGTGGGGGGCGCTGTTGGCTGAATGGGGCCAACAGGTGCAGGTCCCTTTAAGGGTGGAGGAAAAGAGGGCAATAGCTTTTCTATTGGGGAAAGAAAAGGCTCTGGTCTGTCCTTATCCTCACTAGAAAAAAATTTCTTCCTTATTCCTCACAGGAAGGAATGAAGTGGGGAGAGAAGTCTCTCCCTGTCCTTCTAGTTCCTGTTTTTCCTTCTCCTTTAAATCTCCTGAATTCCCTTCAGGTGGAGAAGATGGGTGGTCTGACTCACTGCAGTCTGGCAGATAAAGAGGATACAAGGCGGAGCATACGCACCATAGCACCCAGGTGCTCAAAATAGTAACATTAGTAAAGTGACTTTGCTCATATCCTCTTTGCAGGCAGCGACTTACCTGCTCCTGTAACTCTAAGGTTCCTGATCAGGAAACCAAGGGCATTCCTGTCTAATTAAGAGCATAAGCTTGTGTAGAGCTCCAGGCTCTCTCTACAGTGCACGGATAGCTTTAAGTAGCTGTTGCACTGTTTTAAAAAATACTTTCTGCACTTTGGTCATTTCTTGACCCACGATAAGCTAACCCCTGATATTTTACGCGTGTGTCCTGCCCTCCTGATGGGAGTCAGGACTGTCCCTTACCAGGATTCCCTGAAAATTAATGAGCTCTTCTCCTTCATGTGTAGCTTCAAGTCTATCATGTCCGGGCCACCACTTGCAGAGCTTATAGCTTGCAGTCACTGCTGAGAATGAAGTACTCAGATGACTGCAGCTGAGCGGGGCTGGGGGTAGCTCTTCTGAGAGAGTCCACCCTAGCATCTGTATGCCAAGTATTTATTGAAAGGGCTATTAACTACAAACATCCACTAGATGGCCATTTAAGGTGGGTTGCTGAGGCACCTGTGACCTTGTACACACTCAAACTGCATTCTCAGGAGGCTGTTTTCAGCGTTCCTTATCACATCACACACTATACTCCTTGTCTTGCTTTCAGGGTCAAGGAGTTTCATTTCCATACACAAATAACATACACACGGTGCCTCAGTATTTTTCATGCCCTGACCTCAAATGCTATGTACATAAGCTTGAATATGATGCCGTGTGTCCCCCATCCCCATGATTCAAAATCAACATTGCATGGAAGTTTTGCTTTTCTATTCTGGCTCACTATTTCTTAGTGTAATGTTTTCTTATTAGTATAGTTATTATTTCTGAACCAATATCTAACTGTGAGATTTTAAAAAATCTAGTAGAAAGGATGCAAGATAAACAAAGAGCACTTTAAAAAAAAAAGTCAACAACTTGGCAGGGCATGGTGGCTCACCCCTGTAATCCCAGCAGTTTGGGAGGCCAAGGCAGGTGGATCACCTGAGGTCAGGAGTTCAAGACCAGTCTGGCTAACATGGTGAAACCCTGTCTCTACTAAAAATACAAAAATTAGCTGAGTGTGGTGGCATGCACCTGCAATCCCAGCTACTTAGAAGGCTGAGGCAGTAGAATTGCTTGAACACAGGAGGTGGAGGTTGCAGTGAGCTGAGACCATGCCAATGCACCCCAGCCTGGGCAAAAGAGTGAGACTTGGTCTCAAAAAAAAAAAAAGTCAACAACTTACCTCTCTTCATTGTTTTCCATCTGATTAGGGAAAGCAGCAAAGTCTAGCAGTAATTTAATGGCATCGAGGTATCCATTGTTACAGGACCAATGCAAAGCTGTCCTTCCCTATAAGCATAAACAAAAATCAAGTACATTTTGGAGTAACTATTTTGGACATGTGGTTATTTATGCTAACTCAACATCAATATAAGCAATTATTTTCTCAAACTGCTTATTTACCAAAAGGGAAAATATTAAGTATACAGCGCAGAAAGCAAATGGCATTTGATCCAAGTGATAGTAATTAACTATATGGTTTTTTTTTTTTTTTTTTTGAGATGGAGTTTCACTGCTGTCGCTCAGGCTGGAGTGCAATGATGCAATCTTGGCTCACTGCAACCTTGGCGTCCCAGGTTCAAGACATTCTCCTGCCTCAGCCTCCGGAGTAGCTGGGATTACAGGTGCCTGCCACCACACCCAGCTAATTTTTGTATTTGTAGTAGAGATGGGGTTTTACCATGCTGACCAGGCTGTTCTCAAACTCCTGACCTCAGGTGATCCACTTGCCTCAGCCTCCCAGAGTGCTGGGATACAGGCGTAAGCTACCGCACCCAGCCAATTAACACTATGTTAAGGGGCATCATATATCTCCATTGGTAATACCCTGAGAAAGATTCACAATACTAAAGTAATATTCCAACCAAAAATGTGAAACCTGAATCTAATTATGGGGAAACATAAGACTAACCCAAACTGAGTCAAATTCTGTAAAATAAATGGCCTGTATTTGTTAAAAATTTTAATGTCATGAAAGATAAAGATGAAGCATTGCTAGATATAAAGAGGGATACTTTATAGTATTAAAGGAGTCAAAAAGGAAGATATCAGAATGCCAAATTTGTATGGATCTAATAACAAAGCTTTTAAATATACAAGGGAAAAATCGACAAAACTGAAAAGGGAGATAGTCAAGACCATAATCATAGTGGAAGATTTTAACCTATCTTTTAAAACAGCTAATAGAACAGACAAAAGAGAGTAAAGATATATAAGACTTAAACAACACACATAAAAAAATGGGCCCCAAGTGATTATACACACACACACACACACACACACACACACACACACACACACACACACACACATATAGAACACTTCATCCAACAATGACAGAGTTAGTGCTCTTTTCATATGTACAGAGAACATTTACCAAAATCAATCATATGCTGGACTATAAAGAAAGTTCCAAAAAAATAATGCATCTCCCCCAAAGATGTCCATATCCTAGTGCCTGGTACCTGTGAATATGTTATGTTAAGAATTGAGGTTGTAGATGGAATTAAGATTGTTAATCAGCTCATCTTGAGATGGGAAGATTATCCTGGATTATCTGGGTGGGCCTTATCTAATCACAAGGGTCCTTTTAAGGGAAAGAGGATGTCAAGAGGGTAAGTGTAAGAGTTATACAGATAAGTGATACAGAGAAAGACTCAACCAGCCAATGCAGCTTTGAAGATGGAGGAATGGGGTCATCAGCCAAGGAATGTGGGCAGCCTTGAGAAACTGAAAAAGTAAAAAATGGATTCTCTCCTAGACCCACCAAAAGAAAAGCAGCCCTGCTGACACCTTGATTTTTTAACCCAGTAAGATTCATTTTGAGTTTCTGACATCTAGAATAGTAAGATAATACGTTTGTGGTGTTCTATGCCACTAAATCTGTGGTAATTTGTTATAGCAGCAATAAAAAACTAATACAATCAATTTGAAAAGAAATGAGAAAACATTCAACTGACTGAAAATTAAACAGTACATTTCTAAATAATCTATGTGTCAGAGAATAAACCAAAATAGAAATTAGAAATTAGAAAACAGAAAAGACAGGGGCAAATGCCAATGAAATAGTAAACAAACTCAAAATACAGGCCAAGTGTGGTGGCTCAGCCTGCAATCCTAGCACTTTGGGAAGCTGAGGCAGGTAGATTGCTTGAGTCCAGGAGTTCAAGACCAGCCATGGGCAACATGGTGAAAACTCTTCTCTACAAAAAATACAAAAATATTAGCCAGCAGGGTGGCATGCACCTGTAGTCCCAGCTACTCAGGAGGCCAAGGTGGGAGGATCACCCAAGCCTGGGAAGGTTGAGGCTGCAATGAGTCATGATCATGCCACTGAACTCCAGCCTGGGCAGAAGAGTAAGATACCATCTTAAGAAAACAACAACAACAAAAAACAAAACAAACAAAGAAAAAAAAAACCAAAATTTCAAAATACAGAAAATCTATAAAGACAAAAGTAAATCCTTTGAAGAGATGAATATCAAGGTTTTTTTTTTTTGGTGCTCTAGGTAAGGAATGAAGAAAATTAAAAAAAAAAAAAAGAAAAAGAGAGCAAAAACACACATTACCAATTTATGAAATAAACAAGAACTCACTATAGGCCCTATAAACATAAAAAAGATAAGGGAATATGTGTGTGACAAAATTTATGCAAATACATTTGACATTTTGAATAAAATAAATAAATTCCTCAAAAAGTACAACTTACCAAAGCTGAAAGAAAAATAATTAGAAAATATGAATAATGAATGGAAGTGAATTGGTTGTTTAAAACTTTTACACACAAAAAACTCCAACACGAGATTATTCAAGAGGAAATTCTTCCAAATATTTAAGGAAGAAGTAATATCAATTTTATTCTCCCAGAGAATAAAAACAAGGGACTACTTTCTAAAATTTTTTTTTTTACAAGGTTAGCCTTACCTTGCTACCAAAAACTTGCAACTATAATACAAGAAAGGAAAATTATAGGCCAATCTCTCTCATAAACATAGATGCAAAAATCTTAAAATATCAGCAAGTAAAATCCATTAGTATATAAAAGTGCATAATATATGTGGGGCTTACTCCAGAAATGCAAGCATTAACATCTAAAAAAAAAAAAATCAATCAACATAATTTGCTTTATTAACAGAAAAGAGGAGAAAAAAATATCTTGTTGATAAATACATAAATAGTATTTGATGAAAAGCCAATTATGATTTTATTCTTTTCTTTTCTTTTTTTTTGAGACAGAGTTTTAATCTTGTTGCCCAGGCTGGAGTGCAGCGGTGTGATCTTGGCTCACTGCAACTTTTGCCTCCCATGTTCAAGTGATTCTCCTGCCTCAGTCTCCCAAGTAGCTGGGATTACAGGAAAGTGCCACCACACCTGGCTAATTTTGTATTTTTTTTTAGTAGAGACTAGGTGTCTCCATGTTGGTCAGGATGGTCTTGAACTCCCAATCTCAGGTGATCCGCCCACCTCAGCCTCCCAAAGTGCTGGGATTACAGGCGTGAGCCACCTCGCCTGGCCCAATTATGATTTAAAAAAACTCTTAGCAATTAGGAATATAAGAAAATCTATAGCAACATCTTACTCAATGGTAAAATGTTGAAAACTTGCCATCTGAGAAACCAGAGTGAATGAAGGATGCTAATTATCACCAATTCTATTCAATATTGTATTGAAGGTTCTAATATGGCACATCAAAGAAACAAAAAGCATAAAGATTGGAAAGAAGAAATAAAAATGTTGTTATTCACAGATAGCATGCATGATTGCTTATGGAGATAATCCAAAACAATACACATAACAGCTAATAGAACTGGAAAGATGCTTTATATGCTACTTATATAAAAAAACTGGCAATTTGGTAAAACATTAAAAGTACTACAAATTAAAAAAGATGTATTCCTGGTATCATAAGGATAAGGACCACATTTTACATACTTTTTTTTTTTTTTTTTTTATGAAGACAGGGTTTTACCATGTTGGTCAGGCTGGTCTTGAACTCCCGACCTCAGGTGATCCACCCGCCTTGGCCTCCAAAGTGCTTGGATTACAGGTGCGAGCCACCACGCCCGGCCTATACTTTTCTTTATGTTACTTTTACATACAGTAACAATCCTGATAAATACTTGTTCAATGAGTTGTTATAGGGACTTGAGTTAATAGGGACAATTAATTTTCTGACTTGGAAAACATTATTAAAATGTAAATATTTTTAAAGAGTTAAAATAATTTAACTAGCAAAAAAGTTAATACTGGCTAAACTGAGAGAAACTGATATTACACATTTGGGGAAAGTATAGATTAACCTGAATTTTTTAGAAGTCAGTTTGGCAGTATATATGACAGCCTAATCACATTAATAAAGGACTGGTTACTTTGATCTGATAATCTCACTTAGGGGGAATTATTCTAAGGAAATAATCCCAAAGGAAAAAAGTTAAATGCACAAAGATAATTATTGAAACATTACTTACAATAGTGAAAAAGTGATCAGCAATAGGAAGTTACTTATTTAACCTAATACTTGGGTTAAGGGCATAGTTTGGATAATGAATCTCCCCTCGAGCTCCCCCTACTGTTGTCACCTTAGGCTAACTACTTAATCTACATGAGCTTCAATTTCCTCTTCTATAAAATGAGTATAATAATAGTAACTACTTTATAGGATTATTGCACTGATTGAATAAACTATTAAAAACATAAAGTTCTTAGAAATTTGGAATTTTAAGCATTCATGATTATTAAAAAGATTATATATCATATGAGAAAATGGTGACAATTTTAAGTAAACAAAATGTGGTTTGAAAATTATATAATAGGCTGGGCATGGTGGCTTATGCCTGAAATCCCAGCACTTTGGGAGATCGAGGCAGGTGGATCACCTGAGGTCAGGAGTTAGAGACCAGCCTGGCCAACATGGTGAAACCCCATCTGTACTAAAAATACAAAAATTAGCCGGGTGTGGTGCCGGACACCTGTAATCTCAGCTACTTGGGAGGCTGAGGCAAGAGACTCGCTTGAACCTGGGAGGTAGGTGATGCAGTGAGCCAAGATCGCGCCACTGCCCCGCAGCCAGACTTTGAGATAGAGCCAGACTTTGTCTCCAAAAAAGAAAAAAAGAAAGAAAATCATGTAATATGTTTTTATACATGCATACATATGTATACCATGTAATCTTTTATAAAAGTTATAAAATTATTCCCAGCCCATATTATAACTATGTTAAATTATATATATAGAAAAAGACTGGAGGAGAACATGGACAAATAATAGTCATGATTAACAGAGGGATTTGTGAGTGGTCTCTTCATCTTATAAACTGTTGTTTTACTTATGTTTACAACAAAGAAGAAATACTCTAAATTCTTTGGAGCAAACTTAATATAGAAAAGACATAGAATTTTTACCTCTTTGTCTTGAATGTTAGGGTCTGCATTATTTTCCATGAGAACTGCCATGCAGTTGATATAGCCTCCATAGGCAGCACACTGCAAAGGAGTTCTTCCTGCATAATCCTGGACATTTGGATTGATCTTATTTTCTATTAATATCTGGCAAACATCAGCATTTCCTCCCAGTGCTGCCCAATGTAGAAGAGAATGTCCATCCTGGTCAACTAGATCTACCCTTGCTCCACCTGGAAAAGCACAAATATAATGAAAATGTCTAATATAAATAGCATTTATTAAAACGAATAGAAGTAAAATAATAACAATTGTTCCTTAAATGCTTTATTCTTATGGAAATGCTTCTACATACATCATCTACTTCAGATTGTTACAATAAGCTTGTAAATTGGACTGGGTAGGAATCACTCCCTCTTATTTAAAATAAAACTGAGGATCAGGCAGGTGAAGTGACTTTTCCTATATCAAGCAACTCCCAACAAGTGGAGCTAGGAGTAGAATTTGAGGTTCCTGATACCACATTCGGTGATCTTTGTAGTTGTGCAGCTCTGTGCTAAGGAAAGCTTTATCTCAAACAGAGTATGCAACAATTCCTACCTGTTAAGAGAGACTTATTAGGAATACTCTTATTAACCCACCTTTAATGAGTGTCTGAATCACATCTTTGTGTCCCATCTCACAGGCTCGGAAAAGTGGAGTATGTTTCATAACATCGGTAGCATCTACTTGAGCGTTATTTTCCAGTAATAACTTCACGGTGCTGACATGGCCAGAAAGGGCTGCAGCATGCAAAGCTAAAAGGGAATCAAAGGAAAGTAATCAACTAGTCAATAACAATTTCACCTTTTAAATTAATATATGTCCTTTCCTTTCTTGATTTCTCCATCATTTTGAATAAATGCAATCTCAATTTTTAAAGATTTCCTAGTTTATTTTTCACTTTTATAGATTCTGCCTTCCATAAGTATTATTCACACTTTCCCCTTGCCTTCTATCTTTCTCTTCTTGCTGTTTTCTTGCTTTCCATCCTGTTGGCCTGAAATGGTATCCCCTTCTCAGCTACTAGTCTTCTCTTTTCAGCTACTAGTTTTCTCTTTTTCTCTTTCAAGAGAGCAAGAGAACAAATAATAACAAAGGGAAATGATTTAAATGATGCACACAATTCTGCCCAACAACCCACTCAATAAGCATATGCCCCTAAGGGGTCACGTGGCTGGAGACATCAATCTACTGTTCCTTCTATTGGTTACATGTGCTGTTTTTCTGTTGGCCTCTGTACCCCAGTGGTACTGAAAGCATGCACATTCTGCTGCATTGAGTGGATTTTTAATACTATATCACTCCAAATACAAGCTAGCTACTTCCCCAGGGCTCAATTTAAGAAACAACAAGGTGGCATGTGCCTATAGTTCCAGCTACTTGGGAGGCTAAGGCAGGAGGACTACTTGAACCCATGAGGTCTACACAAGTCTGGAGAAAATAGAGAGACCTCATCTCAAAAAAAAAAAAAAAAAAAGAAAAGAAAAAAAAGAAAGAAAGAAAGAAAGAAAGAAAGAAAGAAAGAAAGAAAGAAAGAAAAAGAAAACAGGAATTTGTTTCACTGGAGAAAATTTGAGATGGAATATGGTCTCCTCTCTGATGCCTTCCTGAGGTTTTAAAGAGGTTTCTGACTACATGTGTTTCATGTTATACTGACTCGTGCCTGTAATACTCCACTTTAATGCTTGGCTTATGCCATCTCTCTGTAGGTTTGAATTGGCCACAGTAACATTTTCGAGGCATGGGCCAGTTCTAAGTATTGCGGCTCTATATGGCCTAGAACAGTGTCTCTTTCATAAAGGGTGATCTATAGAGCAAACCTGGGATGCATATTTTTGGGCTGGGTACTATTATAATGCTAGGTGTTTAGCGGGGAATAAAACAATTAAGGTTACATTCTAGGAAGGGAAGCAAAGCGAAACAAAAAAGCCCAAAACGATTCCCCATCGATAAAGTATTATATAGTGACAACTGGTATAACTAAACTAATAAAAAGTATTTTGGTTTGTAGAGTCACTGAGGGACTACTTTTGATTAGTGGTTACAGAAAGCCTTGCATAAGAGCTGACGTTTAAGTGGAGACCTGAACCATAAAAAAAACAGTATATTGAGCAAAGGGAAGAGTTCATACAGGACAGGAATGATTGTGTGTGTTTAAGGAAGGAAGGGTAGTTGCACCACAGTAGGTGACAGTGGAGTAAGTCAGAAAGGTAGAAAAGGCAAGATCACAAATGGTACCATCAGTCAGACTGATGGAAGACACTTAAAGTGGAGTGATATTATCTGATTTATGCTTTAAACAGATCACTCTAGCTGTTCTGAGGAGAATGTTTCATAGTAGATTAGAATATAAGCAGGGAGACTGGTGAACATTTTGGCAGTAGACTGAGTGAAAAATGATGGTGGTTTGACTAGGATGGTTGGAGTGGAAATGGAGAGAAACAGAATGATTTAGAACACCATTTAGAGGTGGAGTCAACAGGACTTGCTACAGGATTTGAAATAGAATCTGTCCATATAGCCTGGGAATCTGAATGTAAACAAACACCTCTAGTAATTCTTATGCCATTCTTGAGTTTGGGAACCACTGACCTAAATGGCTGAATGTTAGTCTGACCTAGACAAGATTCAGACAGATGTGAGTAACTTCAAATATCTGAGTGCTATCACGTAGAAGACAGCACAGGGTAGAACATTCAGTTTGACAAATTTTGGCTCAGTATAAGGAAGAACATTCTAATAGAGTTAAGATGAAGATAGTGGATTCACTATATTGGAGCTGTTCAACTAGAGGCTGAAAAACCACGGGTGAGAATATTATAAAGCAGATGAAAACATCATATAATATCTGTGATATTTCAGTGACTTCACATTTTAAAAGCATAAGAACCCTTTACCCCAAATGAAAATTTATAAAACACCTAACACATAAAACAAGCAAGAGTTGAGAAGAAGTGGAGCATTACCCACTCGACTGCATATTCCCTCAGCTAAGTATTTCAGGTGCCTCCATAGAAAGCTGTTGTTCTGAAGAACAGGATGTGGAAAACCCAGGGCTATATTTAATTTTAAGATGACTTCTAATTCTGAAATGCTACAATTCTGCGATGTGGCATCAAGTATGAGATAAACTGTATAGACAATATCAATGTCAAATTTTTAAAAAAGATAAAATTTCAATAAAGTAAAAGATAAAATTAATGATCAAATGAAAGGAAATTCCCCATTTATAGCTATTTAAATTTGCTCTATTTTTGTTTATTTATTTATTTGAGACAGATTCTCACTCTGTCTCCCAGGCTGGAGTGCAGTGGCATGATCTTGACTCAATGCAACCTCCACCACCTGGTTCAAGTGATTCTCCTGTCTCAGCCTTTGAAGTAGCTGGGACTACAGGTACCCACCACCATGCCTGGCTAATTTTTGTATTTTTATTAGAGGCAGGGTTTCACCATGTTGGCCAGGCTAGTCTCGAACTCCTGACCTTAGATGATCCATCCACCTCAGCTTCCCAAAGTGCTGGGATTATAAGCATGAGGTACCACACCTGGCCCAAATTTACTTTATTTAAAAATAACTTTCCTCTGAAATCTAGGTGAAGGCTTCCAAGAAAATAAAAAATAACTTTAGGCCGGGTGTGGTGGCTCATGCCTATAATCCCAGAACTTTGGGAGGCCACAGTTGGTGGATCACCTGAAGTCACGAGTTTGAGACCAGCCTGGCCAACATGGTGAAACCCTGTCTCTGCTAAAATTATAAAAATTAGCTGGGTATGGTGGCACACACCTATAATCCCAGCTACTTGGAGGCTGAGGCAGGAGAATAGTTTAAACCTGGGAGGCAGAGGTTGCAGTGAGCTGAGACTGCGCCACTGCACTCCAGCCTGGGTGACAGAGTGAGACTCCCTCTCGAAAAATAAAAATAAAATAATATAAAAATAACCTTGGCCTTAACTATTGTTACTCCCTCTTTGAAAAGTGCTGCAAGTTTATATAGAATCTTAAATTTAAAAAAAAAAAATGTAACTTTATATTATGAAAACCTTTTTTTTTTTTTTTTTTTTTTGAGACAGAGTCTTGCTCTGTCACCAGGCTGGAGTGCAGTGGTGCAATCTCGGCTCACTGCAATCTCCGCCTCCTGGGTTCAAGCGATTCTTCTGCCTCAGCCTCCCAAGTAGCTGGGACCACAGGCGTGTGCCACCACACCCGGCAAATTTTTGTATTTTTAGCAGAGACGGGGTTTCACCATGTTGGCCAGGATGGTCTCGATCTCTTGACCTCGTGATCTGCCCACCTCGGCCTCCCAAAGTGCTGGGATTACAGGCATGAGCCACAGTGCCCGGCTGATAAATATTTTTGAAAGTTATAGTCTTTATCATAAAATTGAATTGTCTTCTTGAAAGAATTTTTTTGAGGCTGTGGTTGTCTTGGTATAGGGAGAGAGATTTCAAGTGTAGCAACTCCCCTCCCTTCTTTCCCTCTACTGCTGCATCAATAGTTTTGGTGGCCAAGAAAAATCTTATTCAGGATAACAGTAGATATAAATGGCTCTAGTATGTTTCTACAAATAAAAAAACATAACGTGGAGAAGCCCCTTACTGATTTTTTATTCTATTCAGTGTTATTGTGGTGGTATTTCTCCTTCTCTTTCTGAGTTGTAAATAGGTTACAATACACAAGGAAGAGATCTCCAAGCTGACACTGAGGCTGAAAAAATACCTCATTAACCAACACATAGTTAAAGGCCTCTCCTATTAAAGAAAGAAATTAAAAGAAGCATCTAGCAAGAGTGTTTGATGCAAAGTTGATTTGAAGCTTTGAAGCTTCTAGAACCATGGGAGGTTATCTCTAAAAATGGGAGATTCAGGATGTGGTAACACTATTCGAACCTGAGAAAAGAGCACAGGAAAGGAGACTGGTGAGAATACACTTAGATGTGTGCATTCCTTAAATATAATTCTAAACTTTTGAAACTATAATTAATAACTACTAAATATGCATAGTTTTAAAGTATACTTTTTTTTTTTTTTTTACAAAAACATAAATGATCAGAAGAGTCCCCATTATCATGTCTAAGGAGCAACCAGATAACCAAATACAACCATTCATTTGGTAGAAACATATGCTAATCCTAGCCATAATACTTGGAAGAAACAAACAAAGCCTTTGAAGTTACAGCCTGGCAAACCCAAACTTAAAAACTTTAGATCAAAGTCAAACAATATTAGATTAGGAACAATGATTTCAAGTTGCTATTTTACAAGTTTTATAGCACCATCGATACTTTGGAACCTGAATGAAAGCAAATTGAATGTGTTTACCAGTTCTCACCTGTACCTCCGTATTTGTCAGCCATGTTGATATCAATGTCTGATTTTAAGTTCAGCATAGTCCTAAGGACATCATCACTGCCTTTGCCAGCTGCCCACATAAAGGATGTTCTTCCTTCCAGGTCTGAATCATCTTTCACTGAAGGATGTTTTAAAAACACTTTAACTGTATCCTGTAAGAAAACTTGATTTAAAAAATGGAGACAAAACAGTAGTATTTTCTATGGTAATAAAATCATATAATAATATGTGACTTCCATTAGGAAGCAAAGCATTTTCTCCTTGCTTTTGAATTGGATTAAATTATCTTTTTATTAATGACAGAACTACAATTTCCATTGAAGATATCAATCCTCTGTCCTTACAAATTTAGTTGTAGTTTCTGTAACACTTCACAAACATCACCTGACTTTCCCACTCAACATCCTCAAAATGGAAAATAATCATCTTCAATCAAGCTTGGAATCTTTATAGGTCACTGTGTGACAGTTAAAGACTCAGAAGTATTCAGTGTTTTATTTATTAATGACCAAAATTAAAATATATGTTTTCTTTTTTTTTTTTGGAGAGGGAGTCTTACTCTGTTGCCCAGGCTAGAGTGCAGTGGTACGATCTTGGCTCACTGCAACCTCCCCGGTTCAAGCAATTCTCCTGCCTTAGCCTCCTAAGTAGCTGGGATTACCCATGTGTGTCACCACACTGGGCTAACTGTTGTATTATAGTAGAGATGGAGTTTTACTATGTTGGCCAAGCTGGTCTTCAACTCCTGACCTCAAGTTATCTGTCCGTCTTGGCTTCCCAAAGTGCTGGAATTACAGGTCTGAGCCACTGTACCTGATCCATAAGATACATGTTTTCTTGGACATTTTACACGAGACCTATCTATTCAGGCATGTCTCCAGAGAACGTTCTGCATTCTCTCACTGCATTTTTTGTTTGTTTGTTTCTGCCTTAAATCCAGGAACTGATTGGAACTATGTGATTAGTTACTAAACATTCTTAAAATGGTTAACGTATTTATTGAATACCGATTGATGATTACTGAGAAATGCAGTGCTCAATTCATTAAAACAAATATTTATTCAGCAATTCCTTTATTACTGAATTGTCCTCCTATGGAATCATATAAAAATTAGGACCCTTGATCATTCTATTAGTGCCTCAGAATTTTAATGGGGGTTAATATTCCAGCATTTTAAATTGCCTCTTTCCTCAGAACTCAGACTCATACAAACTTTTAGAAAGATCATAGAAACTGGCTGGGTGTGGTGGCTCATGCCTGTAATCCCAGCAATTTTGGAGGCCGAGGTGGGAGGATCACCTGAGGTCAGGAATTTGAGACCAGCCTGACCAACATGGAGAAACCATGTCTCTACTAAAAATACAAAATTAGCCAGGCTTGGTGGTGCATGCCTGTAATCTCAGCTATTTGGAAGGCTGAGGCAGGAGAATTACTTGAACCCAGGAGGCAGAAATTGCGGTGAGCCGAGATCAGCCTGGGCAACAAAAGCAAAACTCCATCTCAAAAAAAAAAAAAAGAAAAAAAAGAAAGATCCTAGAAACTTTTGCTTGAATGGAGGTAAAAGAGTTTCAGACAAAAAATTCTGGATGCTGTGAGCTGATGAAAAATGTATAACATGTTGGCTCAGTATTTTACAGAAAGAAGACTTCAAGGCCTCATCTAATCCAGTCCCTTATTTTACAGATGAAAAAATTTAGGTTCCAAGGTCATATAAATATTGGTGGCAGATAAAGTAATAGAATCCAGGGTTAAATCACAGCACTCCTTCCACTGCATCACACATTGCTTTCTACTTTTAAGACTATTTGTTGAGTTACTGAGGTATAATAATTAGCTTAGTGATCCTAAAGTCTAATGGATATGCTTTTTAAGCATGATAAACCTATTTGAATAAAGAAATGAACTTTAAAAGTTTGTGATTTTTGCTTTGTTTTCTTTTACTAATTTGCAAACATGTCTTTGCTGATTTACTTAATTTTGAATGTTTACAGGGCTCTGTGTGTGTAGGGGAATGTGTCTGTATTTTTCAAGGAGTTGTAACTTCTTGTCAGTTAATAGAGGACAAGGAGATCAAGGGACTTGAAACTGAGCTTATAAAATTTCTATAATTATTTAAAATCAACTCTGGAATTGGCAGATTATCCAACAAAATATTTCTTTGAATAAAATTATTATTATAGTATTGAATCATTATAAAGAATAATGTTCTACCATTTTTTCTTGTTTCCACTAGCATACTTATTTTATTATTCATTTAATCTCACGGAACCTTGTTTTGTTTTGTTTTGCTTTCTGCAAACGGGATAACTTGACTTATCTAATAGGCTTGTGTTGATTTATGGTTTGAGCTCTGATTTCCATAGATTGACTAGACTGGGTCAGGTTAATTTCCTATCTATTTGTAATAAGAAAAAGCTTCTCCTAAAATACTACTTTGTTAGGTGATAATAGATAATGATTTGTCAAAACACTAGGTGGTAAATTCAATAAGTTGTTAGGAATACCAAGAAGGAAGGATTATAGGAATAGTTGTTCTGGATACTAGAGAGTAGGAAGGGTGTAAAGATAAGATATTATATAGAGCTAAGTATTTAATAGAGCATTTGGAGAGGTAACAAAGATGAAATTATGCTATGCTTGATGACAGATTTATTTATTTATTTATGAGACAGAGTCCTGCTCTGTTACCCAGGCTGGAGTGCAGTGGTGACATCCTGGCTCACTACAACCTCCACCTCCTGGGTTCAAGTGATTCTACTGCCTCAGCCTCCCAAGTAGCTGGGACTACAGGGACCTGCCACCTCGCCCGGCTAATTTTTGTATTTTTAGTAGATGGCCATGTTGGTCAAGCTGGTCTCGAACTCCAGACCTCAGGTGACCTGCCCGTCTTGGCCTCCCAAAGTGCTGGGATTACAGGTATGAGATACCATGCCCAGCCTGATAGTATTATTATAATTTAATTAAACAAAGGGTTTCACTATGCATACTCATGTAGAAGGCAGCAAAATCTGCTTTAATGTGTGCATCCTTGGATGAATCTGGTTCTTTTCTTTTTTTTTTTTTTGAGATGGAGTCTCGCTCTGTTGCCCAGGCTGGAGTGCAGTGGCATGATCTCGGCTCACTGTAACCTCTGCCTCCTGGGTTCTTGCAATTCTCCTGCCTCAGCCTCCCGAGTAGTTGTGACTACAGGCACATGCTGCCACACCCAGCTAATTTTTTGTATTTTAGTAGAGACCGAGTTTCACTGTGTTACCCAGCCTGGTCTCAAACTCCTGAGCTCAGGCAATCCGCCTGCCTCGGCCTCCCAAAGTGCTGGGATTACAGGCGTGAGTCACTGTGCCTGGCCAAATCTGGTTCTTGACAGCCATTCATACTCAGGAAGCTGAAGTAGTCTGGACACTATCATGCTGTGCGGGGTGGACTGAGTACATAATGATGAGAAAGTGAAAGAAGGGAAGAATTATGAATAATATTCAGCATTTTTGGAAATAATTCATTTTTACATTCTCAGATGTACAATATACATAATTATCAGCACTAGTAGTAATGAGAATACATTCTATTTCTTGAGTACCTGTTCTATGCCAAGGTATACGTCAGACATTTGTCATAAATTTTCTCTAATCTTTACAACAATCCTGAAAGAAAAGGTATAATTATCCTCATCTTACATACAAAGAAACTAGGATTAAGAAACTTTTGTAAGGTAATACAGTTTGGCAAATTGCACAGAGAGGATTCTAGCTGAGATTGTGCTAGTTCCAAAGCCTTGCCACCCTGCTTTCAGGACAATTACACATAGCTGAACACTATGATGTTCTTAGTGCTATTAAAGTAATACAAAGATGAAGTACTCTTACAGTAAAGTAAAATGTTATGCTTAACATTAAAATAAAAACTGTAGGCTGGATGCGGTGGCTCACACTTGTAATCTCAGCACTTTGGGAGGCCGAGGTGGGCGGATCACGAGGTCAAGATATCGAGACTATCCTGGCCAACACAGTGAAATCCCGTCTCTACTAAAAATACAAAAAAATTAGCCGGGCGTGGTGGCACGCGCCTGTGGTCCCAGCTACTCGGGAGGCTGAGGTGGAAGAATTGCTTGAACCCACGAGGCAGAGGTTGCAGTGAGCCGAGATTAGGCCACTGCCCTCCAACCTGGCGACAGAGCAAGACTCTGTCTCAAAAAAAAAAAACTGTATAAAACTTCAGATGTGACTAACAAGTTACAAAAAAACAGACTATCATTTACATCACAGAGTGAACAGCATGAACCACTGTTAAGAGATAATTGCTACACAAACACAGACAAATGAGTCTAAGTAAAGCTGGGCAAAGCTGAATAAGGTCAGTGGATTGTATCAATGTCAATTTCCTGTTTATGATATTGTATTAGATGTTACCATTAGAGTGAATTAGGTGTAGGAGTGCAAAAGCCTTATTGGAAAAATAAATAAATAAATAAATAACAGAGTGAACTAGGTGAAGGGTGCAAGGGATCTTGCTGTATTATTTTCTGCAACTACATATGAATCTATGATTATATAAAAATAAAAATTTTCACTGAGAAAAAAGGGTATTGTCTTGTTTTACGTACAGCAAAGTTACTCTGAGCTGCATAGTGCAAAGGTGTGGCTCCTTGGCTGTCAGATGGGATAGTTCCAGACTTATTTCTTTCTAAAAGGAGATGGACAATCTGTGCGTGGCCTGAGAAAAGACACAAAAAGGTAATTATCACTTATAAAGGATTTTAATTAATTTATAATCTTTTTAAATAAAAAAGGTAAGAAAAATCAACAATGATTTTTTGAACAGCAGCCTCTTCTAGCTTCTCACTAACATATTAATATGAGGTGGAACAAAATTAAAACTAACTAAAAACTTTATGCTTCAATCAGGTAAAAATGACATTAAGTATAATTGTCAGACTGAGAAAAAACTTATTAGGTATCACCTCATTACGTTCCCTGGCTTTACTTTATAAAGCTGACTAAGGCAAAGGAGGGGAAGGTGCTTTAGAGCCAGGCCCTCTTAGCCTTCACTGCTTCTACTCTCAAGGTTTCATTGTCCAACCAAACAACTGCACAGCTGTTCTCTTCTACTATTCAGGTGGATGAACTATAATACAATCTCTTCTATCTCTGAGGCCTCCCATCCCTATATTCTCCCTCCCACAATCTTTTATTATATTTATACTTCATAAAATCTAGGTAGTGATTTCAAATCCCAGAAAACAAGTGGGCAGGTATGATGAGGTAGTGATGAAGACAATACAGTGCATTCTGGAGGAGGTTGATCTCCCCAAGTGAAGAGCTGTAGAAAAGATTAAAAAATGAATAAACCTGGTAGTAGTGCACGTAGGAAACCTGAAATTTCATATACTCTATTGCTTTCAGATATTGGAGAATGAAGAAGATGTCACATTAGCAGAGCAAGGATATACTGCATAAAAGCCAGGCAGAAAAAAGTAATTTGAGTGTAAGTTGTGTTCATCTATCTGTTCTCCAGATGTGGTATAAGACGGAGTTCTCCACAACACAAATGTAGACTCAAAGATAATCTTTGCCACATAGTTACTCTAAACACATTTCATTTTGTTTGAGAAATAAAAGGAAAAATTCAGTAAAGACTATATAAAACATACTATAGAAAAGGGAAAAAGAAACACTGTCAGAAAGATAAATAGCATACCTCCGAAAATGATCTAGAGAAGGATCCAGAGGAAAATCTCAGGGAACTGGTATCCTTGACTTAGTGCAAAAAGAGATGGCTTCTATGAAATAGAAACAGGATATTCTAAGAAGAAAACAGAATGAAACAAAAAAGTAATGGAAGGAAGTTAAAAGGAAATGAAATGAGATAAAAAAATATATAAGTAAGAGAAGGAAATAAAAATATGACCTAAAATGCAATCTATACAGGAAGCAGAAAGAAAGTAGAACTTACAGAGCAAAAAGTCAATTAGTTATGTGGAGACAAATTTGCCAAGTAAGCCCAGAATTCAGAGGAAAAAGAAAAAGGGATGTAAAATAAAATTTGAATAATAATTGTAAATCTGATGATAAAAGTGAGTGCACATAAACACATCATTTTAAAAAAAGACAACGTGTAATTTAAAAACTAAGATCAAGATTTTAATAATTAGGGGGGAAACCTCAGATTATATTAACAATTACTAAAAGAGTGATGAGTATCTACACTAAATTTTTTATCTTGAATAGGTCGGAATCAATAGATACATTTTTGCCCTAGACTCTGATTCAGGCTTTAAAAAGTTTTTGATAAATTTAAAAGTAACCACTAACAGACCTAAACCCTTCTAAAAACATTCAGTAATTCAAAACCAAATAACAACAATGAATCTAATCCATATACCAAAGAGCAGAAAGCAAAGGAAACAGGAAAAAAACAAACAAACAACAATTTTAAATGGAAAACACTAATAATAGAAGAATAGCAGGAAAAAAAAGACCAGATTATTTATTTTATAACAATGACCATTAATGGGTAAAACTACTTCATTGAAAAGGAAAGACTTTCAGATTGGCTCCACACACCGAAAAATCCACCATATACATAAAACACACATACACTCTCTCATCTACAAAAGTGATCTTCAAAAAGATTAAGTAAAAGGCATATCAGGAAAACATAAAGAAAAAACTCTAATATCATAGTATTAGCACAAGCATAAAATTAAAGCCCTTCTCCCCAAGAATACAGGCGAAAAGAGGTTTATGTTACATTTCCATGTTGTCAATAAATGTGAATTACTTTTATTACAAAAATTTAGATACAATGTTGAAATTAAAACTAATATTTAACAGAAAATAAATTTATATTACTATAATTTAGTTTACAAAACAATGCAACATATTAGTTAGAAATTAAAATAATTAACTAGGAGTTGGGAGTGAATGGTGGAAGGGAAGGCACAGAAATATTCTTATACTCATGCAGCTCCTTCTACTGTTAATCCTTTGAGGCACATACCTAATAAAGCTGCCCAGTGCAGTGGGGTTCGAAATAAGTTATCATATGATGTTATATTGCAGCTTTCATATGAGGTCAAGACATCAACCACAGTCACATTCCCATCAGCAACTGCAAAGTGAAGAGGAGTTCGACCCTCATAGTCTTGCCAGTTCAGTAAAGACTCCGTTGGAGCAGCATCCTGATTTGAAGGAACCAGAGACTTCAGACATACATGGAATCCTTAATAAATTACATTAGGCATAAGTATATTTTTCTTTCTTTCTTTTTTTAGAAACAGGGTCTCGTTCTGTCACCCAGGTTGGAGTACAGCAGAATGATCACAGCTCACTGCAGCCTCAAACTCCTAGGCTCAAGCAAACCTCCTGCCTCAGCCTCCCTAATAGCTGGGATTATAGGCACACCCCACCACACCTGGCTAATTCTTGTATTTTTTTGTAGAGATGGGGTTTTGCCCTGTTGCTTAGGCTGGTCTTGAAATCCTGGGCTTAAGCAATCCCCCCAACTCAGGCTCCCAAAATGCTGGGATTATGGTGTGAGTCACTGTCCTCAGCCTGGCACAAGTATTAACTGAGGAATTTTCTAAATAAGACCTCTACATTCTCTCTCAGCACAAGTGATAAATTCAGGAAAAAGTACAAAGTCTAAATCTTTAAAAAATTATTTTCATATTTAATTATAAAAAGTACAGAGAAGAATATAATAACCATTGCATACTAATTATCTAAATTAAAAAGGTGTCAACATTTTGCCTGATATGCTTTAGTTTCTGTTATGGTTCAACCAAAGATGTATATTTTATATTTTTGTATATACATATGTATCCATAAACAACACATACATTTTATATGTGTGTTTTCAATATTTATATTATGGCAATGTACATATATCCTTTGGCAATTCTTTCTTTCAGCAATATACTTTGGATATCTATGTTGGTACTGGTTCAATTATTGAGGTGCTTAAATAAACCATAATTTAGTTATCTATTTTCCTATTGAGGGACATTTAGGCTATTGCCATTTTTTTTTTTCACTATTAAAGATACTGCTGCAATTAATGTTTCCTTTACATGTCCCTTGTAGCACATGTGTGAGGTTTTTCCACAGGCTAGATACATAGAAGGGGAAGTGCTGGGATGAAGGATATCTTCAAGTAGGTATTGTCACATCACTCTCCAAATGGTCTTACCAATTAACACACCCACGACAATATGTAAAAGTTTGTATTTCTCTACTGCTGGCACAAATTAATCATTTGGTATTATCAAGCTTACTGCATTTTTCTCTTATGTTTATGAAAGACATTTCACTGCTGTTTTAACTTGTAGTTCATTTATGAATGGGGTTGAGATTTTTAAATCATGTATTTACTAGTGATTCAGTTTGATATCTCTGTAAATGGACTGTCCACAACATTAATTAATTTTTTGACTGGATCTTTGTAGCAGGCATTATCAAAATTACCAGGCAGATTTCAAAAAGAACCAAACAGAACTTTCAGAAGTGAAAAATAGTATCACTAAGATTAAAGGTTCAATGGATAAACAACAGAATAGACTTATTTGAAGAAAGACTTAGTAAACTGGAAGACAGATCTGATGTCATTACCCAGGATGCAGCAGAAAGAGACAAGGACATAAGAATATAAAAGAGAAGTTAAAAGACATGGAGGATAAGATAAAAAGGCTTAAAATGTATATAATTGCACATCCTAAAAGCAAGAGCAGAGAGAATGAAGGAGAGGTGATATTTAAAGATAACAGCTACATACGTTTGGCAGAACTGAGATACAATAATTAGAATGTATACCAAATAGGATGTTTTTAAAAGGCAACACCTAGACATACTGTAGTAAAACTGTAGAATGCCAAACAAAGAGCAAAATGTAAAAGTAGCCTGAGAGAAAAGATACATCATGTATAAAGGAATGACAGTAAGACCAATAACATACTCCTTAAGAGCAATAATAAAAGGCAGAAAGTAGCAAAATAATATCCTGAAAGAGCTGAGAAAAATAGATTCCTAGGACTGTATACACAGGATAATTTTTTTTTTCAAGAGTGAGGTTAAGAGGCAAACATTCTTAACAATTAAAACAGAGTTGGCTGGGTGTGGTAGCTCACTCCTGTAATCCCAGCACTTTGGGAGGCCGAGGCAGGTGGATCACTTGTGGCCAAGAATTCGAAACCAGTCTGGCCAACATGGTGGAAACCCTGTCTCTACTAAAAATACAAAAACTAGCCAGGCGTGGTGGCATGCGCCTGTAGTCCCAGTTACTCAGGAGGCTGAGGCAAGAGAATCACTGGAACCCAGGAGGTGGAGGTTGCAGTAAGCTGAGATCACGCCACTGCACTCCAGCCTGGACGACAGTGTGAGACTTTGTCTCAAAAACAAACAAACAAACAAAAAAGATCACTGAAAGATCTATACTAAAGAGAGTCTAGAGGATAACTCAGCAAGATGGCAGAATAAGAACAACTCTGGTCTGCACCTCTTAGTGAGAACAATGTGGAAGACAGGTGATTTCTGCAATTCCAACTGAGATACCCAGTTCATTGGGACTGTTTAGACAGTGAGTGTAGCCCACAGAGGGTGAGCAGAAGCAGGGTAGTGTGTTGTCCCCACCCCAGAAGCACAAAGAATCAGGGAACTCCCTTCCCTAGACAAGGGGAGCCGTGAGGGACTGTGCCATGAGGGAGGGTGCTATCTGGCCCATGTACTATGCTTTTCCCATGGTTTTTGCAACCAGCAGACTAAGAGATTCCCTCAGGTGCCTATACCACCAGGGCCCTAGGTTTCAGGCACAAAACTGGGTGGCCTTTTGGGCAGACACTGAGCTAGCTGCAGGAGTTCTCTTTTGTACCCCATTGGTGCCTCAAATCCCAGCAAGTCAAAACCATTCACTCCCCTAGAAAGGGGGCTGATACCAGGGAGCCAAGTGGTTTTGCTTTGTGGGTCCCACCCCCTCCGGAGCCCATCAAGCTAAGATCCACTGACTTGAAATTCTCCCTGCCAGCACAGCAGTCTTAAGTTGACCTGGGACACTCAAGCTTGGTGGGAGGAGGGGTATCCACCATTACTGAAGCTTCAGTAGGCAGTTTTCCCTCACAGGGTAAACAAAGCCTCAGGGAAGTTAGGATTGGGCGGAGCCCACCATAGCATGGCAAAGCCACTGTAGCCAGACTGTCTCTCTAGATTCCTCCTCCCTGGACACAGCATCTCTGAAAGAGATGCTGAAAGAAAGGCAGCAGCCCTAATCAGAGGTTTATAGATAAAACTCCCATCCTCCTGGACAGAGCACTTAGGGGAAGAGATGGCTGTGGGCACAGCTTCAGCAGACTTAAATGTTTCTTCCTGCCAGCTCTGAAGAGAGCAGCAGATCTCCCAGCAGAGTGCTTTTTGTTGATGTTACTGCTTTCTGTTTGTTAGTTTTTCCTTCTAACAGGGTCAGGGACCCCTGTGCCTTATGACTGGGAGATACCTCCCAGCAGAGGTTGACAGACACCTCATATAGGAGAGCTCTGATGGGCACCTGGCATGTGCTCCTCTGGGATGAAGCTTCCAGAGAAAGGAGCAGGCAGCAACCTTTACTGTTCTGAAGCCTCCGCTGCTGATACCCAGGCAAACAGGGTCTGGAGTGGACCTCCAGCCAATTCCAACAGACCTCTACAAGAGAAGCCTGACTGTTAGAAGGAAAAACTAACAAACAGAAAGCAGCAACATCAACAAAAAGCATGCCCATGCAAAACCCCATCCAAAGGTCATCAGTATCAAAGATCAAAGGTAGATAAATCCATGAAGATGAGGAAAAACCTGCATAAAAATGCTGAAAACTCCAAAAATCAGAATGCCTCTTCTCCTCCAAAGGATCACAACTCCTTGCCAGCAAGGGAACAAAACTGGACAGAGAATGAGATTGACTAATTGACAGAAGTAAGCTTCAGAAGGTGGGTAATAACAAACTCCTCCAAGCTAAAGGAGCATGTTCTAACCCAATGCAAGGAAGCTAAGAACCTTGATAAAAGGTTACAGGAAATGCTAACTAGAATAACCAGTTTATAGTAGAACATAAATGACCTGATGGAGCTGAAAAATACAGCACAAGAATTTTGTGAAGCATACACAAATATCAATAGCCAAATCAATCAAGTGGAAGAAACAATATCAGAGATTGAAGATCAACTTAATGAAATAAAGCATGAACACAAGATTACAGAAAAAAGAATGAAAAGGAACGAATAAAGCCTCCAAGAAATATGGGACTATGTTAAAAGACAAAACCTACGACTGGTGTACCTGAAAGTGACAGGGAGAATGAAACCAAGTTGGCAAACACACTTCAGGATATTATCCAGGAGAACTTCCCCAATCTAGCAAGACAGGCCAACATTCAAATTCAGGAAATACAGAGAACACTACTAAGATACTCCTCGAGAAGAGCAACCCCAAGACACATAATTGTCAGATTTGCCAAGGTTCAAACCAAAAAAAAAAAAATGTTGAGGGCAGCCAGACAAAAACGTCAGGCTACTGACAAAGGGAAGCCCATCAGACTAACAGTGCATCTCTCTGCAGAAACCCTATAGCCAGAAGAGAGTGAATTTTAAAAAATTCAACATTTTTTAAAAAATAATTTTCAACCCAGAATTTCATATCCAGCCAAACTAAGCTTCATAAAATCCTTTACAGATAAACAAATGCTGAGAGATTTTTGTCACCACCAGGCCTGCCTCACAAGAGCTCCTGAAGGAAACACTAAATATGGCAAGGAAAAACCGGTACCAGCCACTGCAAAAGCATACCAAAATATAAGGAGCAACAACACTATGAAGAAAGTGCATCAACTAAATGTGCAAAATAACCGGCTAGCATCATGATGACAGGATCAAATTCACACATAACAATATTAATCTTAAATGTAAATGGGCTAAATGCACCAACTAAAAGACACAACCCAGCAAACTGAATAAAAAGTCAAGACCCATTGGTGTGCTGTATTCAGGAGACTATCTCATGTGCAAAGACACACATAGGCTCAAAATAAAGGGATGGAGGAATATTTACAAAGCAAATGGAAAGAAAAAAAAAAGCAGGGGTTGCAATCCTAGTCTCTGATAAAACAGACTTTAAACCAGCAAAGATAAAAAAAGACAAAGAAGGACATTACATAATGGTAAAGGGATCGATGCAACAAGAAGAGCTAACTATCCTAAATATATATGCACCTAATACAGGAACACCCAGATTCATAAAGCAAGTTCTTAGACACTTACAAAGACACTTAGACTCCCACACAACAATAGTGGGAGACACCCCACTGTCAATATTAGACAGATCAACAAGACAGAAAATTAACAAGGATATTCAGGACTTGAACTTAGCTCTGGGCCAAGCAGACCTAATAGACATCTACAGAACTCTCCACCCCAAATCAACAGAATATACATTCTTCTCAGCACCACTTAGCACTCATTCTAAAACTGACCACATAATTGGAAGTGAAACACTCCTCAGCAAATGTAAAAGAATGGAAATCATAACAAACAGTCTCTGAGACCGCAGTGCAATGAAATTAGAATTCAGGATTAAGAAACTCACTCAAAACTGCACAACTATATGGAAACTGAACAACCTGCTCCTGAATGACTCCTGGGTAAATAATAAAGTTAAGGAAGAAATCACGAAGTTCTTTGAAACCAATGAGAACAAAGACACAACGTTTCAGAATCTCTGGGACACAGCTAAAGCAGTGTTTAGAGGGAAATTTGTAGCACTAAATGCCCAAAGGAGAAAGGAGGAAAGATCTAAAATCGATACCCTAACATCACAATGAAAGGAACTAGAGAAGCAAGAGCAAACAAATTCAAAAGCTAGCATAAGACAAGAAATAACTAAGAGCAGAACTGAAGAAGACAGAGACATTAAAAACCCTTAAAAAAAATCATGAATCCAATAACTGTTTTTTTGAAAAGATTAACAAAATAGATAGACTGCTAGCCAGACTAATAAAGAAGAAGAGAAAAATCAAATAGACACAATAAAAAATGATAAAGGGGATATCACCACTGATTCCACAGAAAAACAAATTACCATCAGAGAATATTATAAATGCCTCTATGCAAATAAACTAGAAAATCTAGAAGAAATAGATAAATTCCTGGACACATACACCCACCCAAGACTAAATCAAGAAGAAGTCAAATCCCAGAATGGACCAATAACAAGCTCTGAAATTGAGACAGCAATTAATAGCTTACCAAGAAATAAAAGTCCAGAACCAGATGGATTCACAGCCAAATTCTACCACAGATACACAGAGGAGCTGATACCATTCCTTCTGAAATTATTCCAAAGAATAGAAAAAGAAGGACTCCTCCCTAACTCATTTTATGAGGCCAGAATCATTCTGATAACAAAACCTGGCAGAGACACACACATAAAAAGAAAATTTCAGGCCAATATCCCTGATGAACACCAAGGCAAAAATCTTCAATAAAATACTGGCAAACTGAATCCAGCAGCACATCAAAAAGCTTATCCACCTCGATCAAGTCAGCTTCATCCCTGGGATGCAAGCCTGGTTCAACATATGCAAATCAATAAATGAAACCATCACATAAACAGAACCAATGACAAAAACCACAATTATCTCAATTATCTCAATAGATGCAGAAAAGGCCTTTGATATAATTCAACAACCCTTCATGCTAAAAGTATTGATGGAACATATTGATGGTAGTGATGGAACATACTGATAGTATTGATGGAACATATCTCAAAATAATAAGAGCTATTTATGAAAAACCCATAGCCAATATCATAATGAATGGGCAAATGCTGGAAGCATTCCCTTTGAAAATTGCCACAAGACAAGGATGCCTTCTCTCACCACTCCTATTCAACATAGTATTGGAAGTCTTTGCCAGGGAAATCAAGAGAAAGAAATAGAGTATTCAAATAGGAAGACAGAAAGTCAAATTGTCTCTGTTTACAGATGACATGACTGTGTATTTAGAAAACCCCATTGTCTCAGCCTAGTAACTCCTTAAACTGGTAAGCAGCTTCAGCAAAGCCTCAGGATACAAAAATCAATTTGCAAAACTCCCAAGCATCCCTATACACCAATAATAGACAAACAGAGAGCCAAACCATGAGTGAACTCTCATGCACAATTGCTACAAACTTAATAAAATACCTAGGAATACAACTTACAACTCTTCAAGGAGGTCCTTGAACCACTGCTCAAGGAAATAAGAGAGTACACAAGCACATGGAAAAACATTCCAGGTTCATGGATAGAAAGAATCAATATCATGAAAACAGCCATACTGCCCAAAGTAATATACTGATTCAATGCTATTCCCATCAAGGTACATTTGAGTTTCTTCACAGAATTAGAAAAAACTACTTTAAATTTCATATGAAACCAAAAAAGAGCCTGTATAGCCAAGACAATCCTAAGCAAAAAAGAACAAAGCAGGAGGCATCATGCTACATGACTTCAAACTATACTACAAGGCTACAGTAACCACAACAGCATGGTACTGGTACCAAAACAGATATATAGACCAATGGAATGGAATAGAGGTCTCAGAATTAATGCCACACACCTACAACCATCTGATCTTTGACAAACCTGACAAAAACATGCAATAAGGAAAGGATTCCCTACTTAATAAATAGTGGTGGAAACATTGCACTTATTCTAAAATTGACCACATAATTGGAAGTAAAATACTCCTCAGGAAATGCAAAAGGCCAGAAATCATAACAAGCAGTCTCTCAGATCACAGTGCAATCAAATTAGAACTCAGGATTAAGAAACTCACTAAAAACAGCACAACTACATGGAAACTAAACAACCTGCTCCTGAATGGCTACTGGATAAATAATGAAATGAAGGCAGAAATAAAGACATTCTTCAAAACCAATGAGAACAAAGATTACAATGTACCAAAATCTCTGGGACACATTTAAAGCAGTGTCTAGAGGGAAATTTATAGCATTAAATGCCCACCAGAGAAGTGACGAAAGATATAAAATTGACACCCTCACATCATGATTAAAAGAACTAGAGGAGCAAGATCAAACAAACTCAAAAGCCGGCTGAAGGCAAGAAATAACTAAGATAAGGGCAGAGCTGAAGGAGACAGAGACACAAAAAACCCTCCAAAAAAATCAATAAATCCAGGGCTGGTTTTTTGAGAAGATCAACAAAATAGACTGCTCGTCAGACTAATAAAAAAGAAAAGAGAGAAGATTCAAATAGGTATAATAAAAAATGATAAAGGGAATATCACTACTGATTCCACAGAAATGCAAACTATCATCAGAGATTACTACAAACACCTCTATGCAAATAAACTAGTAAATCTAGAAGAAACAGATAAATTCCTGGACACTTACACCCTCCCAAGACTAAACCAGGAAGAAGCTGAATTCCTGAATAGCTTAATAACAATATCAGAAGTTGAGGCAGCGATTAATAGCCTTCTAACCAAAAAAAGTCCAGGACCAGACAGGTTCACAGCTGAATTCTACCAGAGGTATAAAGAGGAGCTGATACTATTCCTTCTGAAACTATTCCAAGCAATACAAAAAGAGAGAATCCTCCCTAACTCATTTTATGAGACCAACATCATCCTGATACCAAAACCTGGCAGAGATGCAACTAAAAAAGAAAATTTCAGGCCAATATCCATGATGAACATTGATGCAAAAATCTTCAATAAAATACTGGCAAACCGAATCCAACAGCACATCAAAAAGCTTATCCATCATGATCAAGTCATCACAGGGATGCAAAGCTGATTCAACATCCACAAGTCTATAAATGTAATCCAGCACATAAACAGAACCAAAGACAAAAACCACATGACTATCTTAATAGATGCAGAGAAGGCCTTCAACAAAATTCAACAGCTCTTTATGCTAAAAACTCTCAATAAAGTAGGTATCGATGGATCATATCTCAAAACCATAAGAGCTATTTATGACAAACCCACAGCCAATATCATACTGAATGGGCAAAAACTGGAAGCATTCCCTTTGAAAACTGGCACAAGACAAGGATGCCCTCTCTCAGCACTCCTATTCAACATAGTATTGGAAATTCTGGCTAGGGCTATCAGGCAAGAGAAAGAAATAAAGCGTATTCGAATAGGAAGAGAGGACGTCAAATTGTTCCTGTTTGCAGATGACATGATTGTGTATTTAGAAAACCCCACTGTCTCAGCCCAAGATCTCCTTAAGCTGATAAGCAACTTCGGCAAAGTCTTATAATACAAAATCAATGTGCAAAAAATCACAAGCATTCCTATACACCAACAGTAGACAAACAGAGAGCAAAATCATGAGTAAACTCACATTCACAATTGCTACAAAGAGAATACAA